>JARFJB010001946.1:937500-970000 GCA_036346205.1 Vesta saturnalis
GGGCTCATGCAATTGTTTTTTTTCTGTTAGGTTACAGCAGTTTTGATTATCTAATCCAATTTTGTTAGGTTACAGTAGTTTTGTATTATTTTCCTATTATTCCTCAGATTTTAGATGAGGTCGGACATGGAGAACGCGCGCAGCTAATTATCCGATATCGTATACGGAGCTACTGCCTATTATAGAAGAGGTTGCATAATTATCCAAAAACAATTGTTATTGAAATTATTTCATTTCTTTTGATTTTAATTTTGTAGGTTTGAAGGTCGTGCGGTGTTACACATCAGAAACTTAATTTAAATTTCTTGATTTTAAGTTATCAATTCACAATTTGTAAATTCATTAGCAGTATCTTTTCCCTTTTTGTTATTATCCTATATTCAATTGTTGACGACTTGTTGCTCCTGAAGTAGTTTATAAATAATTAACGAAAGATTGAGTAGCTGAAAGGAATTAATAAGCAATAGATCGAAGCCCTGAAAAATATTATTTATTTATATATATATATATATATATATATATATATATATATATATATATATTGAGATGTTTAGAAAGAGGTAATAGAAGTATCGGACAGCTTACATGACATTTGGATCATAAAAAGGGGTAATTTCTGGCTCGATACAAGTGCGAGACACAATTTTACAAATCTGGTTCACGATGTGTTTAAAATAAATTTATTTGGTATAAATTGATCTGAATATCATTTGCTAAGTTTGGTTTCATCATAAAAAGCAATTTGTTGCTACCAAAATTGTCAAAGATGTTAAATATCACCATTTTCTAGAGTCATTTTAGTAGTGCAATTTTTACAATAAAATTCAATTTTTCAAAGTTAATTTGGCAAGTAGACATTTCACAGGTGTTTAAACATGGACTATGTAGTTAGGATTATGTTAGGGATAAGGTATGTTTAGTTTTTAAGAGCAGGAAATACAAAAATTTAGTTAAAAGGGTTATAATATGGATAGTATAGACAATTTTCCACATTTTTGTTAGTGAATTAGTGACAAAATTTATAATAAATGATTCACAAGAAGAAAGACATTTAGAACATTTTGGCATACAAACATTTATAGTGCCGTACAATTTATAGTGTAAAATCCCAAAACAGTGTTAGACGATGAGACATTTTCAATGCAAGACTAAATAACATTATGCATTGCAAATAAGTAGTGTGAACAATAAAGACAAGTTGTACAAACCTTAAACATAACATTTTATGTGCTAAAACATTTTTAATATGAATTTATTTCATATTTAAAATTTAAGTATGGTTACGTTGTAAATTTTAGATTTTTCACATAATTTTATACTTTTTCCATATTATTAGATTTAGTTTTGCTCTTAAAGCAAATAATAGATGTTCTTTCACAATATAAATAAGTTTTTATAAGGATACAGCGTTTTATCCGCAAAATTTTGCTAAATCTAAGTTGATTTCTAGACAAATTTACAAAACTTAAAATTTTCATTAAAGTAAATGTTTTGAATTTAAAAGATATGTTTTCTTATGTAAATTGTCCTCAGAATTCCATTTTCCAAGTAATTTTAGTGTAGCTTGTAAGTGTGTATAGTTAGTAGCTTATTTTGATTAGATTAAGTTGTTTCGTTATTAGTGGTAGGATTTATTGCTTATTCGTGTCCTTTTATTCGAAATGTTCACATAGTTTTGCATTTCTGTTTTAAATTTCATTTCCGACCATGTATAAGAAAGTTACGGCCAAAATTCCATTTTTGTACAATTCTTAATTTTGATTAGCCAATCACATTCATTGTAAATTTTGCAATATGGCTGTAAAAAAATTGAAATTTCTGTAGCAACCAGAAACCTATAAAAGCAAGAGCTCAGGAAGTCATTCTCTCTCCAGTTTTTGTTCCAAAAGTGAAAAGATTAAAACAGTGTTGCTAATTTAGTTTTACATAACCTAATTTATTTTCGAGAAAGTTTACGTACGAATAATTTCGAGAGCACTTGTTTTATAACTTCGGTCAAAATTTAAATAGTTCGGTCACCGATACCTGTCGTTGTTAATAAATTATTGCTGTACGATTAATTGATGTCACGATTTTGTGAAAATTTGTTTTCATGTTTTCCGATTTAAAATAATACTGATATACCAAATTAAATTCCATTTTATTTGGTGAAAAGTTTTTATTTATCCGGACAATTCCTCTTAAATAAATATTATATTTTCGGTAACTAAAATAAAATTGTGTTAACAAAATCTTGGATACTAATAATACATTTAAACGAAATCAGTCATAAAGATTTAAAACCATTTTTAATAAAAGTTACCATAATAAGTAAGTGTTTGGAGGTTGCCGTTTTGGAAGGAAAACATCTTGAAGATTGGAGGTTGGTGTCTTCGAGAACCGAGATAGCAGTTGAATATTAGTAACAACAACATCCGAGTGAACATTGCCTGCCTCCAGCTGAAGTTTGAAGACATCTTTCAATCGACAGGAAGGATTGTATCTGTGAGTTTTAAAATTTTTATAACCCTGTTATTGGTATTTCCCTGCAATCTATATTTGTTTATGTTATTAATTAAGAATTTCAATTATTTACCTGTGTAAACACCTGTGAAGCAAATCTTTTTTTTCTTTTCTAAATTTTCACATTTTGATCCAAACATTAAAATTTCTTAATTATTTGACAGTTTTAATTATTTACACTTAAAGTCAGTAACGCATGCGTTAGAAAGCAAAACTTATTCAGACCAAATTTTATACGTCAAATTCAATTAAGTATAGGATATTTCTTATACAAAATATATTATCTTCAACTAAATCCTTGAACCCTATCCCCATTTGATATTATTAAATTAAAAGCTAATTTTACATTTCAATTTATTGGCACCGCAACGTGTGGGCACGATTTAGTTTGAAGATTTTGGATATAAAAGCACAAAAAATTTTATAGATATTTAGTTTTCATTTTTCGTTCATTGTTATTTGTTATTTGTTATTGTTTATTGTTTATGGTGTTTATTAGTGTTAGGATTTTTATAAAAGGGAAAATTTAGTTAGTACATTTAGTTAATGCAAGATCGTATAACTAGATCAGGTAAAGTTTACGGACCTAAAGATATTGAGGTAAAAGAGAAAAACAGGATCTAGTTACAAAGATGGAAATTGAAAAGGATGTTGAAACACAACAAGAAGGGGAAGTCCAGTGAAGAAAGCAAAACCTTAGACGTGGACATGATAATCGCCATGCTAATGAAAGCGGAAGAAAATAGGAAGCAAGACAAGAAAAGCAGAGGAAAATATGACAGTAAATTTAACAAGCTTGAAGAAAATAGAAGGGAGGATATAGTAGAGCAGATGAGAAGATGGAAATAAAATTTAACAAGTTGGTAGAAAGTATGATGCAAGTGAGTAAGTGGGAGGACGATAAAGAGAAGTTAGTGCATAAAATGGAAAACGAAGGAAGAATTAAGTAACAGCATGCACCGAGAAAATGATAAGTTATGGGGAACGATTATCGACAATAAGGAAGAGGCAGATGACAAGATAGGAAAGTTGGACAAGAATATTAGAACTGAAACCCGTCTAAGAGAAGAGGCTTCTAACGAAATAAATGATAGAGTAGGAAGGATACATGACATCCACGAACAAATATGTTTTCAGGTGGATAAGAATAAGGATGAGAACAAGAAACAGATAGGGAAATTTGCAATAAACTAAGAATACCGATCATGACCTAGAAGAGTTGAAAGAACGTGAAACACCTCGAAATTTGCAAATAGGCTGGGAAAATTGCATGTGGAATCAAGAGATGCCATATAAATTTGAAGGCAAGAAGCAAGAATCGCCAATGCTATTTTTGAAAAATATAGAAGAATATTTTAATGACATTAAGGACAATAAACAAAGAATGCGTTTGGTGAGAAAGATGCTTAAAGGAATGCCGAACTATGGTACAATTTAGTACAAGAGCAATGTACCGATTATAAGCACTTCAAGGAATTATTTACCAAACAATATTGGAGTGATGTCCAACAAAATGTAATAAGGGAAGAATTTTCAAGGCAAGTATGACAAAAACTATGGCACTTCGAGGAGATTTATGTAATGAAGAAATACCAAATAGCAAGATACTTCACACCACCGATGAATGAACAAGAAATAGTTCAATATTTAGCAAGGCAACTGGAGAATAATGTGGCAGAAAACATTATTCTGCAAAATATAGATAATATAACATCACTACTGCAATTTTTAAGAAGATACGATGCATACGAACAGCATCAGAACAGTTACAAAGAGAATTTAACCCTAGGAATTATGGAAATGACAGAAGGAATATAATTACAGGCACGAAAGAGAGGACAATAGGAGAGACAATTATAATAGGAATTATGGAAATGACAGGAGAGATTATCAAAATCAATATCATCGTGCTGATAATCGAGAAGTATTTCCAAAATGGCAACAATAGAAAGCAATTATAGATCGGGAGAGAGGAACAACTTCCAACAAAGAAGAGGGGATATAATAATGGCTACGATAGGAAAGATTTAATTACAACAATCAAGCCAAGGATAATGAACGGAGCATCAGAATAATAGAGAGAATGAAGGAAAGGATCATCGTAGAAATGATATGCAAAAAGAAAATAGAAGGCAATACCAAGAGATCGTGGATGATCAGAATAGGAGGTGAATAACATCCAGGTACGAAGAGAAGGAGGAACCGAGTTGTGGAAGGATTAGTTGGGTCAATGCCATCGTACATGCATCCCAAGATGAAGAAAAGAACACACAAAGGACTTTGACAAGATCACCGTTCAAAATTTTAAATACGAGCTTCCTTGTCAACAATGTAAAGACAAACTACCAACATCCTACGGAATTTTAGAAATTGAACAAAATTCAGAACCAGAAACTGCAAACATTTATTACCTTTCGTTAACATTAGAATTAAGAATTTAAATTTATTAGGATTAGTTGATACCGGATCAGAAATTTCATTAATACAGGAAAAGATCATCGTGAGAATAACGATTTATTTAAAGATGAGATCATTAGAATAAACAAAATAGAAGTTATGGCAGCTACGGATAAGAAGCTTAGCTATAAATAGGATGCTACATACTGAAGCTAAGGTAGGGAACAGATTTTCAAACACAATGGTTTATAACTAACAATTTAAAATGGAGTTAATAATCGGAATGGATTTGATTAAGCAATTAAAATTGATTATCGATGCAACATATGAAGATAAGAATTGGTAAAGATGAATTAAACTGGGTACAGCCCTACAATAAAAGATTAAATTTATATAAACCGCATATCCAGTATTTGAAGGTGGAAAGAATTATAAAGGATGAGCAATTCGATATCAATCACATTGGTTACAAGCAAGAAGTTATAAACATTATACAAGAAAATTTGGTGTTGATAAATGAAGAACCTAGCGTAGCAAGTAAATATGTACATAAAATTGAGGTGCCTAGATGAATCTAAAATTTTCATACTTCTATAAGTTATTCTTATTTCAAAATTTAATTTTAATAGGTAGGTCAATTAAAGAACTTAATATTTTCTTGTACAAAATATCTTCATTCTTAAATTGGGGAATTTGAGATGTTTAGAAAGAGGTAATAGAAGTATCGGACAGCTTACATGACATTTGGGTCATAAAAAGGGGTAATTTCTGGCTCGATACAAGTGCGAGACACAATTTTACATAAATCTGGTTCACGATGTGTTTAAAATAAATTTATTTGGTATAAATTGATCTGAATATCATTTGCTAAGTTTGGTTTCATCATAAAAAGCAATTTGTTGCTACCAAAATTGTCAAAGATGTTAAATATCACCATTTTCGTAGAGTCATTTTAGTAGTGCAATTTTTACAATAAAATTCAATTTTTCAAAGTTAATTTGGCAAGTAGACATTTCACAGGTGTTTAAACATGGACTATGTAGTTAGGATTATGTTAGGGATAAGGTATGTTTAGTTTTTAAGAGCAGGAAATACAAAATTTAGTTAGAAGGGTTATAATATGGATAGTATAGACAATTTTCGCACACATTTTTGTTAGTGAATTAGTGACAAAATTTATAATAAATGATTCACAAGAAGAAAGACATTTAGAACATTTTGGCATACAAACATTTATAGTGCCGTACAATTTATAGTGTAAAAATCCCAAAACAGTGTTAGACGATGAGACTTTTTCAATGCAAAACTAAATAACATTATGCATTGCAAATAAGTAGTGTGAACAATAAAGACAAGTTGTACAAACCTTAAACATAACATTTTATGTGCTAAAAACATGTTTTAATATGAATTTATTTCATATTAAAAATTTAAGTATGGTTACGTTGTAAATTTTAGATTTTTCACATAATTTTATACTTTTTCCATATTATTAGATTTAGTTTTTGCTCTTAAAGCAAATAATAGATGTTCTTTCACAATGTAAATAAGTTTTTATAAGGATACAGCGTTTTATCCGCAAAATTTTGCTAAATCTAAGTTGATTTCTAGACAAATTTACAAAAACTTAAAATTTTCATTAAAGTAAATGTTTTGAATTTAAAAAGGTATGTTTTCTTGTGTAAATTGTCCTCAGAATTCCATTTTCGCAAGTAATTTTAGTGTAGCTTGTAAGTGTGTATAGTTAGTAGTTTATTTTGATTAGATTAAGTTGTTTCGTTTATTAGTGGTAGGATTTATTGCTTATTCGGTGTCCTTTTATTCGAAATTTCACATAGTTTTCATTTCTGTTTTTAAATTTCATTTCCGACCATGTATAAGAAAGTTACGGCCAAAATTCCATTTTGTACAATTCTTAATTTTGATTAGCCAATCACATTCATTGTAAATTTTGCAATATGGCTGTAAAAATTGAAATTTCTGTACAACCAGAAACCTATAAAAGCAAGAGCTCAGGAAGTCATTCTCTCTCCAGTTTTGTTCCAAAAGTGAAAAGATTAAAACAGTGTTGCTAATTTAGTTTTACATAACCTAATTTATTTTCGTCGAGAAAGTTTACGTACGAATAATTTCGAGAGCACTTGTTTTTATAACTTCGGTCAAAATTTAAATAGTTCGGTCACCGATACCTGTCGTTGTTAATAAATTATTGCTGTACGATTAATTGATGTCACGATTTTGTGAAAATTTGTTTTCATGTTTTCCGATTTAAAATAATACTGATATACCAAATTAAATTCCATTTTATTTGGTGAAAAGTTGTTTTATTTATCCGGACAATTCCTCTTAAATAAATATTATATTTTTAACTAAAATAAAATTGTGTTAACAAAAATCTTGGATACTAATAATACATTTTAAACGAAATCAGTCATAAAGATTTAAAACCATTTTTAATAAAAGTTACCATAGTAAATAAGTGTTTGGAGGTTGCCGTTTTTGGAAGGAAAACATCTTGAAGATTGGAGGTTGGTGTCTTCGAGAACCGAGATAGCAGTTGGATATTAGTAACAACAACATCCGAGTGAACATTGCCTGCCTCCAGCTGAAGTTTGAAGACATCATTCAATCGACAGGAAGGATTGTATCTGTGAGTTTTAAAATTTTTTTATAACCCTGTTATTGGTATTTCCCTGCAATCTATATTTGTTTTATGTTATTAATTAAGAATTTCAATTATTTACCTGTGTAAACACCTGTGAAGCAAATCTTTTCCTTTTCTTTTTCTAAATTTTCACATTTTGATCCAAACATTAAAATTTCTTAATTATTTGACAGTTTTAATTATTTAACTTAAAGTCAGTAACGCATGCGTTAGAAAGCAAAACTTATTCAGACCAAATTTTATACGTCAAATTCAATTAAGTATAGGATATTTCTTATACAAAATATATTATCTTCAACTAAATCCTTGAACCCTATCCCCATTTTGATATTATTAAATTAAAGCTAATTTTACATTTCAATATATATATATATATATATATATATATATATATATATATATATATATATATATATATACTGATCTATTCTGTTCTTTATTTCTGAATTTCTTCCTCTTTGGTAAAGATGACTGTCACTCTTCGTATTGATGTAAATCGTCTTATGAAGGCTGAATTGTCGAGTCCTTACGTAAATCGGTACGTACCGTCAGACTGCTGGATGCAAATAAATCATGTACCGTGACTTCACATCAGTTTCCATTCGCAGAGGATGAAACTGCTTTAAAGGCTGCTATTAGGGAATTGTACACTGGCATCGACTCTTTTACTGGCGATTGTACTTCTTCTGTTGTTCATATGAGTACTTTACTGCTTTATGTGCAAAGGCATTGTGAACTAAGTATCACTACTTCGGAAACGGAAATTACGCAGAAATTATGGTGAAATTCGATGGACGTGCAAACTGTACCATCTCCGGTAGGGTCACTGAAACTCGTTGGTATGGTATAACCCAGTACTTGGTGTGGCCGTGTAAATGTCAAACCAACTGTGCTAACGTATATCATATATATATATATATTTATATATATATATATATATATATATAACAGCATTAATTTATAAATAACCACAAAAGTACATACTACCACTATGTTACGTTGAAAGATCTTTCAGCCGTAAACCTGAAAAGGAAGATTTCATATATATATATATATATATATATATATATATATATATATATATATATATATAATAGTAATTTATTCCTATAGCGTTGTTTTACCTCTATAGATCGAAGACGAGCTATAATGTGATAATTTACCACCAACTGGTTAAATATACCTCTTTTAATTTAAATATCGTATTTCAAGCCTAAAAGAAAGATTCTAATTATAACGAGATTGGCGAAAACCAGCTAACCTACCATGTGTATTCAAATAACATTTTACTACATCCGCCCCAATAGCGATTATATTACTTTACCAAGTAGAGAAATATTTTTTCTATGAAAAATTCTCATCTAGAAATGATGATTTACACACTGAAGAACAGCAACCAGAGAAATTTTCTAAAATGTATCTTACATCATACAAAATGGCCGTTAAGAAACCATACCTTAGGATCAAGCCATTCAACAAAACTTTCTTATCAAATCTTTAGTTGTAATCAAAATGTTAAACATTTGTGTTTCAATAAAGCATGTTTAGTAATATGTAATTATTCAGTGGTATCACCATCTAGTGGTGATTTAGCAAACTGGCAGGTATCTATAAAATGTATTAATTTAAAGCTAACCAGAACCCACGTATAGATGGCACTAGCAGATTTATTCTAAGAACTTTTATAAAATAAGAAATATAAATACGATAAAGGAATAATTCAATCCATTATGAATAAAAACGTACAAGGTAACGGCAGTAAATGCAGAAAATTCAGATCAATATGGTAGATAAATAAGTAACGAGTAATCCTTAAATAACAATCATAGATATCAAGTTACAGATACCTTTTTAGGCTTGTTCTTTTCCAAACAGTAATAAGAGAAAATGATAAAATCGTGAGTAAACTGCACAAACCGTCAAGAAGAACTTTTCCGCGACGTTGTATAGTACTCATGGAACTAATGTAGCGGAAATGATACCTTATGAGGGGGTAAAGAAAGGAATTCAATACATTTTAGTGAGAAATAAATGAATTTGATAAACTATGTCTGGGCTTTTCTCAACTAACGCAAATATAGTTGACTAATCGCGGATGCAATGAATAAACTTTTGTTTGGTTTGAAAAGGACGCCTAAACATATACAAACTGATGCGGGGACAGAGTTTTATAATGCGAAATTTAAAAAAGGAGTGAAAAATTTAATATCAATCATTACAGCAGTTATTCCAACTTTGAGCGCAGCATAGCTGAAAGTGAAAATCACACTCTTAAAGCAATAATGTGGAAAACATTAATTATGCAAGGATCCTACAAATGGTTCTCAATATTGCTTCAAATTGCTGCTAATCATAAAACAAGTAAGTGTGAAACAGGCGGATACTAATCGATAGGTGTAACGGAAAGTAATGGTGCTCCTATTTTGAAACATTTAAAACGCCATAAAGTTTTTGACGTAGAATACCTTCATTTAAAACAGGGGAATATGTATATGTTAGCAAACGTAAAAGTATATTCCTTAAGGATTATGCACCAAATTGGAGTTACAGAGTCTTTTAAAAATCCCAGCGGTAAAACGTTCAGATCCAATTATCTACACATTACGTGATATCGCGATCAAGAGATTTAATGATGTTTCTATAAGCCAGAGCGTACAAGTGTTAAATATCCTGACACTGACTTAGTTGAACGTGTAATAATACAAAGTCGAAAAAATAAATCCTTCGTTAAGTGTTAGGATTTGATCATTCCCACACTTCATGGATTTCTGACATACGTTATCTACGTTTACTTTTACCTATTGTAATACTATTATATAATACATTGCTATTGTCAATTTCAACTTATATTTATATCCATGTACAGGGTGTGGCATTAGTACACCAAAGTGAATTTTTGGCTAAACTGTGCTCAGTAGAAAAAAATATTTTATACAGAAGTTGCCTGAATCCCAGCACGCTATAACCTAAAAATACTGTCGCATATACAGAGTGTTCCGCAACAGCGATACATAACCCATCTTTCTTATTTTAAATGGAATGGCATAGTTTTTTCTGCGGATTTCCTTTCTACCCTGGAAAGCCACCACTTTCTGTTAAACATGTCGTATAGTGAAAGTTTTGTACATCTAGATAAAACATTGATTTTGGCGTTACTATCAAACATATTATTTTGTGACTTCGCATGTAATTAGTGCTCTCATTGTCCTTATAATAAAAATCATCACTTATTTAATTTGACAATAAGAATTTAGTATTCTATGTTTCAAATGTAATATCTTATCTGAAATACAACACCCTGTATATTACTACATTATCTGATAGAGAAAAACAACAGTTTTAGAAATTGCGTTGATCTGTGGTGCTTATGATATACTGTTTTATATACGATCTATACGTATGCATTATAAACAGGGCTGGTGGCGCACTGGACTACGTCATTGTTTGTTATTTCGGATGTCCACGGTTCGAACTTCACAGTCCTACTTTTTTTTATAATATAACATATAACATCATCTGGTGCACCTGTTGCATTTTTTTCATTCTTCCTTTATAGCAGAGAGACATTTCAAATCGTTATATCTGTCTTTCCCGTGTGTAAGCCGCTGGGAGAGTAGAATACACCCATAATTATAAATGTAGTTTGATTTAAATGTATAATACTAACACGATCGAATTACCGGCTTCAGTCACTTTCACGATGTCGAAGAGAAAGGGTGCACTCTTATCACGGTTGGATGTTAGATAGGGTAAGTAAATTTTCGGGTTGAATACGCCTTAGTTTTTATTTAATTCAATTTTGCTATTCAAAAATAGGTGTCTTGATTCGTTAAATTTTAGAAATAATAAAAGTTTTTTTGTAAGTGCAACGCGCTAAGCAACGCGGTCCCTAGGCCTGTCTCAAAATTTAATAATTTTATTCGAGTTCGACTTCTTTATAAAAGCACGCCTTATATATTTATTTTATAAAACTGCAACTTTAATTTATAGGTAACCTCTCATTTCATTAAATACCCACTTAAGTTAGTCATTAAAAGCAGGTCATTATCATAATGATCATCGGTCATCTTTAAATTTATGAGTTTCGGTGTAAATATGTGTTGACAACCTCAATTGACAAATATAAACGCGAATCCGTGTTGCAACATAACTAAAAATAATCATTAGCTTATACTGTTGAATTTATAGCGAGTTTTATGTTTTTTATACGTTTTAGAACTATTTAAACTAACCGTGCTGTCAATACCCGGTTTTTATTTTAAATTCGAGTTCCTTATTAATAATATATATCTCTGTGTGCATAGTTCAACTCTTTCGAAATAAACGAAATTTTTCAATGTTATTAAAGTTTCAACCTTAATCTGTTAACCGATTTTTTGTGCGTATGTGTGTGTATAAAAAAATTCATTCAATTATTAATACTGGTAATTACAAGTATAATAATCTATATCATTAAAGTTGGCTATATGTTACCTGGGGAGATGTCTGTGTATTAAGGTGTGGTTACCTTACTATATAGATTTATTCTGAATTCGCTTTGATTGGTAAAAAGCACGTATTAGTGCGCGTTAAAGATGTTTGTAGAGCGATTTTTTGCAAAATTAATGAATTTATAGCTGTCAAAATGTTTATGACTTAGAAAAGTTTTCGTTAAGTATTTAAACAAAATATTTACCTATTTGAAAAGGTTAGTTAGAGGTAATGGTAGTTCCTGTAGTACGAACGCGGAATTTAACGATTCACTATCACCTCGACCTCGGGACACCTTTGCATATAAAATTATTCTCAATTTCTAATTGACATCTCGACAAGTACCTGTTCACAAACATTTTTATTTTTTCAGATACAGATCGTGGATTCTGATCGCTAATCCTGCGTCTATTAATAAGGTAGTTATTGGGTTCATTTGAGCTGGCCTATAATACAGGTAGGTACTGTCAGGTAGGTATTATCAGTGGGGGATAACGGATGGTAATACTGATAGTGAAATATACGTTAAAATAAAAATATTATTGTGGTATTCTAACTACGAAAACTATGCTCTACTCGAGTTGGTTGCGATCTCAGCCCATGAAAGTGAAGCTGTTAAACACCGATCTATCCCTATCCTATCCCATCAGATGAAGAGGTTGGTTATTTCTAGGCCTTGCTCAAATGTGCTGATCAATTATATCGGCTGCGGCGCTCGGTCCATAGAGACATTCGACGCCAAAATGTTCCGCAAGGAACCTATCATAACTGGGGGCCAGAGTATTTCCTGTTTATGGAAAGCTGTCACTTGATAGCAGACTTACCCTTGCCCCCCACTGTCAACCTTGGACCTCTGTGTAGCGTCGTTGGATTCCAAGGGGCTTAATGGCTATAAATAATTCGGTAGTAATGATAGGGGCTTGAACTATTTTGCATCTCCATTTCATTTCCCATCAATTTTGATACATTTTAGTGTTAAACTCTCCCGCTTTAACACTCGGATAAGATTTTGCTCTTATGGGATTTCCTCTTTATGGAAATATGTGTGTTTGTGCGTGTATCCCAATATGCGTATGCGTAGCACAGTTTATTTTCTAACTAAATTAATAATGTTATATTAACTAGAGTAGTTCCTTAAGTAAATAGGTGCGGTGAAATAAGTGAGAAACGAGTATGCCTTTTTTCTTTTCTTTACTAAAGATTACATAGAATACATATACACGAAGTTTACATACATCAAAGATCTATAAGTTATTTTAAAGCAATCTTTCGATTTATTTAAGTCTATAATGTACTATTGCAATTCTAACACACAGTGAAAACATAAATATTCATAGTTTATTCTCGTTTTGAAAAATGTTTAGATCTAGTCTATTTACTGATAAACATTCCAACAATATAATAAAAAGGTAATAATCCTTAAATCCGATTGCATTTACACTACCTGGTATAATAACACTATTGTTCCTCACTAAATCATTTTCGTTTTTTTCCGTATGGTACCGTGTCGTAGTTTTCTATCATGCGACGTTTGTTGATGCTTAATCGGAGTCTTTTAACTTCAGGTTTTGTCACGAGTTCGTTGTCGTATGTACGCCTAATGACGTAAGTAGAAGTTACAATTTCATGTTCTGCGTCATCCATTAAGTCAATTAAGGATTCTAAGTTAACTTTTCCTAAATTTTCATAGTTAAGGGTAATTCCTTTTACTTCATTCGTTTGATTTACCGTCCCATCTGGTAAATAAACTTTGTAACCGTACGTTTTCGGTCCTCCTGACGCAAAGTCGTATTGGTGTTCTTTTTCATCGGTAAGATCTCCTAACATATTTCCTAGAGGTAGTTCCGGATACACTTCCTTTGAAATGTATATAACAGAATCAGTATCCTAATATAGCACCCGCTCTCCCAACGCTTTGAGATACAAATATAATTTTAAACGTGCTTGTGTGGTTACGTAGGCTACTATTACTCAGTTTACATTAAACTGGGGCTCAATAGCATCTTCCACGTATGTCCAGTTTACAATTAGGGTGTCCTCGTTAATTTCCTGTATATGATTAACTGATCAACTGATAGAGAAAACATTAAATCATAAAACGCTTTTAGAGTATTAATAATTGAAGTTTTGCTTTGATTTTCGCGCTGACCAAATTTACCCCAGAAACTGTTTAATATAAGCTTTGCTAGAGATCTAAGAGTGGGGTTTTTCTGAATAGAACCAAGTTCGAGCTGTACACCCTCGTTGTTAAGGAACTCTGTAAAGGGTTGGTCTTCTTGTTTTGTACAGTTAGAGGGCCACTCCGATGCTTCTTGCGTCATCTTTAAGCACATATTTATGAAACTGGAAAATAGACCACCTGATCTATTTGTTTTATTATACTGTATTATGTCATATCATCAGATTTCTTGTATTTGTACTATATTGTACCCCCTTCTGACGGATTCTACGATTTTGTCTGTACACCATGTACCGTGAAGTGTTCGCTCCTGAATATCATGCAAGCATTCATCGTTACTTATTTCTTCTACACATGTGCGACAAAGCGGAAACATAAGTTCTTGATGTATCTTCATAGGGAGCACCGGGTGGTAAAGATTTTTGAGATGGTAGAATTGAACACTTAATTATACCATCGGGAAAGACACTCTTCGTAGTAAACTCATCACACTCCCTCCCAACATATACCCGTGTTTGGCCAGTTGGGAAACTTCCAGTATTTACAAACCCAGGGGTACAACGAGCACACGTCGACATACTTAATTCTTTCGATGGGTGTTGCTACATATTTTAGTTTCGTGCACCCTGTTCTACCACCATAAAATGCGCCACGTATTGTAAAGCGTATAGGACAACCGCGATAGTAACACACATAAAACTCGAAAACTTCATTTCATGATTCGCAATAACCGTCTACTCTCAATCCATACGTCACATACTCTCTCTGTTTACCAGTGTGTTGAATAGAAATACCTCTAAGGTCCTCTTCCCAGACCAGCTATTGTATAGAAGTTATGGATTGTTTGTCTACTCTTCGATAACCAGTTTTGGGAACAATTCCAATTGTATCGGGTTGTAAAAATCGTCGTCGGTACACCAAATTGCAAGCTGAGGATATCGTAATGGGCTTGACAAACGGATCAACCAAACACTCCTTCAAAAACAGTCTTCTAAAGTACATGCAAGCATGCTTTAAGATGTCTACATCGGACAGTCAATATTCTATTAACCCTTCCGACATTTTAAATGTATAACCCCGTGATTGCGTTTCTTCGTACCATTTTAAAAATTCAACTCTTTCTTTGGGTGTCTTGGAGTTGGTGGAGTAATAATCAACATGAAGAAGCGGTGCTACATACTCGGAGTTTGCTTTAATGTTAAATAGATGGGGGAAATAAGCTTTTGTTATAACCGTCGCTAATCCAATCGCCTTTAGTAGAGTGGCATAGGGAATTAGTTAAGACTATCAATAATTTTTAGGTTATCAAATTTCATCATTAGTATTTTAGAACCCCTCATTGTAATCTCCGGTTGGAGTTGTGTGTTTGTTAGCGTGTGATTTAAGATAAACTGGTGATCAAACCCTTCACCACTGTGGGCTATTACCACAAACTTTTTGAACAATTTTATTACTTCTAGCAAGTAACTAATGATTTTGTTGATACAGTATTCACCTTGTAATATCTGTTCTCTAACCCACATCGGGGGCATATGACTAGGGAAGATAAGAAATAAAACGTCGTCATTCTCTCTATAAGGGTTTGTTGGTCTAATAAAACAAAAATGGTTTTCCGGTTTATGATCGTAGCATTGTTTACAAAATACCACTCCACAAAAATGAGGTGTTTTTCGGTTGTTATTAAATGTTTTTAAACAAACACAGCACTGTGTACTGTTAAACACATAGTCACACCCCGTTTTTCTTCTTTATGGTTCAAAAGACATATGGACTAACGAAAGCTTCTACCGCAGTCGTGGCAATAAACTTCCTCACTTAATTTTTTGCAAACTGGAGCTCTTCTACAGCAGGCGCATGTAGCTTCACATATATGCCTGTTTAAAGTATTGTACGGGATATGACACTTTTCACAGTAACAGCTACAGCAAGATGCTGATGTTTAAAACTTGGTTGTACAGTAATCTTATTTTCTTTTCCTCGAAATCGACACCTTCGAATAACATTTATCATCCCTTAGTGCCGTGGTGGTATACTGTTATGTTGTACCCGGTAAGATATTGTTAAAACTGTCTAAGTTCGTTAATACTACAGCCCTTGCTCGGAATTTTAACCTTAGCGACTTCTATTGAGGTTAGTGCTAATAGTTTTCGTAGTGGATCCTTCTTTCTAATATTATATCTCGGGTCTTTATCTGCAAGGGCTCTACCCATTACTAACACTCGCGGTAAAGATAAGATATCTTCATTGCGTATAGTAATTATTCCACGTCCCATGCTTGATTCTTCATTGTAGTTGTTGTACACTCGCTGCCTTCCTTTCTCTGTTGGCGGTGATACACACGTTACCTCTATATGGATTGTGTCGGTGCTCGTGTAATGAATACTACTCTGCAGTAGTAATTGCAAAATACTCCACACAGAGCCAAATGTCACTTCGGATGCTTTACGAAAACTCATCCACCCCAGTAGTTTAAATTTAAAATTTTCTGCGTGAAAGTCTATTCCCACTTTATCCTCGGTATTAACTGATGACATAATGTATGTAATAACTTGATTAACCCCTGTTCTTATCCAGTCTAACACATATAGCTTTCCGGTGTTGTTCTTTAGTTTGAACAAAATTGTTCGCTTCGTTGAACGAAACTTCTTTATGTGTATACCCGTTGATCTGATTGATGACTGTTTGTCTGGTCAGATGTGGTTAGTAGGACACACCAAAATGCATGACCACTTTTGAAATAAACATAGTTCACCCAGAATGTTCTTTCTTTCTCACCGCTGCTTTCTCTCTCTCTCTCTCTCATTCTCTATTTGTAACGTGTATATTATAAGTTTGTCATGTCTTTCTTTCTCGCCTGTTTTTCTCCTTGTCCTCGCACAGGACAACACATGCGCCCGCATCTCTAAGCTCATATTTGGAACTATGTTTATAGGATGATTATTTTACGGTGACCTAAGGTGTGCGTACGCTACGCTATCGATATCCTGTTTATACAAGATCTATAGGTTTATACTGTAAACGAACCGGTGGCGTTTGTTACTTCAGAGGTCTACGGTTCGACTCTCACAAATCCCACATGGGGGATTTGGGTTCATACGTTGCGCACGCAACTGTCTGGTCCAAGTGCTCCCATACCTACTTTCTCATCTTACTGTTATTACTGACCATCATTCGCTGATTTGGCTTAACAAATTACAAAATCCTACTGAACGTCTCTGTCGATGGGCGATTCCTTTACAACAACATAGTTTTTCTACCTTCATCAGAAAGGAAAAGAACACATTGTTCCCCGATACTCGCTCTAAATCCGTTCCTAAAATAGATTGCATTACTCCTACTTCTTCGACTTCTCTAGTTACTTTACCTGTCCATGATAAATGGTATCCAAAAACGATTTCCCGTATCTTTAAATTAGCCAGACTATTCAACTCATCCTCTTCGTGTCAACTATCAACCAATTACAATTTAGTATTTTTTATATTTGGACCAATCAGAGCACAATCGCCCGACAATTCCGAGCGGAATATTCCCGACAATTTTTTTCTCTTCCTGTGAAATTTAATTGCCTTCCGGTAAAATGTCAAATTGACATATACTTTGACGTTTATTTTGTTCGTCAAAGTAATGCAGATTCCGACTACCATCGAAACCATTATATAACTTGCAACCTGTTCTAAATTGAAACTAATTAATTAATTCATGACTTGCTAATTGACCGTCAATTTTGTTAGTTGAATAGTCTTTTAAATACCAGGCGTGGCCGACGAAACGCATACATTTTTGTCACAGTGCTTAATCGTGTTTATTTATATCGAAGCAATAAACACTCATACACTTTGGCAAAAATGTTCGGCAATTCATAGGCCACTTGAGGTATTGTATATGAAAATTTCCTTCTTGAGTCGTAAAGGACGGTTTACTTTATAAGCGCCCCAAATTTTCTTCTGACTCTTCTTTAACTGATTGGAAAATAGTCGTTTCTAAGGAACAGCGCAAACGAATTCTATCTGAAAATGATTATCTTCCAACATCTGGTCACTTTGGAGTTACCAAAACTATCGCTAGGATTGCTGTGTGCAGTCCGCTCCACCTGGTTTTCTAGCACCAAGAGCCAAACCTACTAAACCTTGGCAAATTTTATGTTTTGATATCGTCGATCCACTTACTAGATCCTCCAAAGGACATGCTTTCGTTTTAGTTGTGGCTGATTGCTTTACCAAATTCGCTTGTTACTTTCCCTTACGTCATGCTACCGCTTCTGCTGTTTGTCAAGTAGTGGAAGACAGTATCTTTCTGATGTTCGGTACTCCACAGTATATCATTAGTGATAATGGTGTACAGTTTCACAGTAAAGAATTTACTAAATTACGCTCCGATTACCGAATTAATATTCTCTTAAACGCCAAATACCATCCTAGAGCAAATCCTGCAGAAATAATTAACAGAGTTTTAAAAACCCTTATATCTTCCTTTACCACTTAGAATCAACGTAAGTGGGATGTTAATTGAGCTAAGACTGGGTGTGCTACTCGTTCGGCAAAACATGAAGTTATTGGCTGTTCTCCTTACTATGCGTTATTTGGACGAGAACATATCTTGTTTGGTGATCTTTTAGGTCTACCACCTTCTTCGGATTCCCCACTAGTGGATCCAGATCGTACTGTACCTCATCACAATAAACTGGTTCGTCAGTTTGACTATTCGTTCGGACGTAAATAAAGGACTGGTTAAAGCCTGTCAATCTCGTAATCTACGCTACCATCTGCAACGTAGACCGGTGAAATTTAAGTTAGGGGATAGTGTGTGGCAACGTAGTTACGTCCTATCCGATGCTGCTTGTCATTCTAACGCGAAACTTACCGAAATTCACTGGTCCTTTCTTAACCAAAAAAAAAAATACTTTCTTCTTGGATTTACGAATTGAAAGATCACTCGTGGAAATCCTTAGGGGTTTACCACGTCAAGGATATGAAGCCACATATACGGGCAGACAACTCCTCTGACTCCAATTCTTGTGTCTAATTAGCGACGTCCTACCTCCATCCCCTTACCGATACTTCCCTTCGCTATCTTAGCCGCCGCAAACGACACAAACTTTACGTTTAAACTTTTCTTTCTTTCTCGTTCTGGTTGTTGACGACAGCTATCGTTCTAGTTTCACTCTGTTTTGGCTGGTTGGTTGGGCATATTTGATTCAGCAGGATTCAAAATTACAAGCTGTATAGGTGTATTGTTCCTCTACATAGTTTGCTGCGACAGGATTCATTTTCACGTTTACCGACGACACAGTTAAGTGCGTCACGTATGTGGTAGATTAAACCCATGGTAAGTATTTGAAAATCCACGATCCAAGAATTCGTGATGGGCACCACACTGCACGTTTGAGATGGAAATGTGTTCATAGCACTGTAGTGTTTATGGCCTTGAACACATTTCAGGCTTATCTATGAGGCGACCAAGAAATTGTGGGACCACGGAAATGATAACCTTGGAAATATGGTTCTAGATCCTCCAATCTTGTTTTATTTCTGCATTTCACAATGAGAGTAACAATAAATAAAAAAAAATATGATGCGGTTATTTACTCATGTCTATACCTAAATGTTTTGAAGCTAAGCATATAATGACGGATGCCGGCGATATCGTCTGGAGTAAGATCAGTCCATACACTATAAATACTTACTGCATCAGTAACATTTGAGTGATCTAATCCAGGCGAATGTCCCAATTCGTGAAGAGCTACACTAAAAACATCGAAGCCTTAAAATAAAGTTTAAACATGGTTTACTATTGAAAATTCCTTATGTTACCAGGTGGCCCAGTTACAGTCCACTTCTCACTATTATCAAAACGTATATCCCCATTTTGAGGATAAAAAGCATGAGCTAATACCCCGCCAGGTCCATCAAAATTGTCACTAAAATTAGCTATTAAGTGAAACTTTAAAATTTGAAATAACTTACTTTAGGCTATGTATTCTAAACGCAAAATACGCATAAATGTCACAACCCAATACAGTAAGCACTTCAGTAAACGTTCTCACCTGTGCTTTAGTTAAACGATTGTTGACATAGCCCAATACTGTCAAAACGTATGGATATTAATAGCACTTCCAGATTGAATGTTTATTCGCTTACCAATAAGTCAGACTTCGCTTTAACCATGTATTGTAGTTTTAACAAAGTCAGGATGCCCGCAACGAGGTTTATTTATAAACTAAAGTGGTTAAATTAAAGTTTGTACAAAAAAAAACTATATAGTTGTATACCTCCACAGTTTTTTATCTACTACCCCACTTTCAGGAATATTCGCATATCGTTGAAGTTTCTTAATGGCATTAGTGAAGTTTGTTCATTTTGCATTGTCACTTAAATATCCATACTTTATCAAGTAACCAAGCTATAAAAAAGTAGTGTTTATTTATTCGTGTGATTTTAATTGTATAATTTCGAGAATATAATTCATTAATCACATGTGGTCATTTTATCCAATGAAACTGTATACTTTCCATAGTAACGTGTCTATTACAGCAATAAAAATTTATTGTGGTCCGTCGCTAACAAAATTAACTTGTCATTATTGACAAATATACGTCAGTTAAGAAACGAATATCCATAATATTTCATTCCTTATATTCTTTAGTAAAATGCAACTCGTGATTTTATTAATAACTGATGATATGACTCGTGAAACCGTAGCAGAAAATACAACTCCTGGTACGCACTCGTTGAATTTTCAGCTTGGTTTCACTCGGAAATATTATCGATAATAATCAAACCACTCGTTGTATTACTACTGAGAATTCCATTCAACCAATCAAATGCTTTATTTTTTTAATTTTGTCCAATCCGGATAACATTTTACTTTTATTTATTGCACCAACATGTAGGTACTTGCATTAATAGATTGTTTCTGTTCGAATTCACTCTAAAAATAATTATGTCAAATACAATTCATCCCAGGTAATAATCAAAATATACTATATCTCAAACTTTTTCTTAGTTACAATCGTCCCAGTTTAATAGAATAATCCTCTCGCTACGCAGTCGGATTGTTTAACCCTTTGTAACTATTCAACAAGTTATCAATATGGAATTACGTATGAACATTAGGCTTATGCTTCTTGTATAGCTTCACTTACCAATGCGTATCTTTGTCTAAAATTCCGAGTTGCTTTTTTATGTCTTCATTTCTGGCTTCAACTAAAACAGAGATAATTTATTTCAAGTTATAGCTAAAAAAATTACCCAAAGCTGAAAATGCTTGGAAGGGAACTATTAAAAGTACAATGAATACAAACCTGAGTTTCATTCTAAAATAACTGATTCTTAAAAAATCAGCATTGAATGAAATTCTTTGAAATTTTATATTCTACACTAAAGTTAAATTTTCTTGAGAATTAGGATTCTTGGATTTTATGATACATACATAATTTCATGTTTTATCATATTTTGAAATATCTTTCATATTTCACAAAAAAAATTATAATAAATGAAATACTTTATATTATTTTCATGTTTCGAATTTAGTTTACATTTGTATTCCACCAATCAGTATTATAGAATATCTTTATTTGCCTATTTCTCGCAAATATTGCAAAGTAATTTGTTATACATTTATGCTACTTACATTTATCTCTTTGTAGTATCTCCTTTCCTTGCTTAGCCTACCCTGTCTTCTTCCCTCTTGTCTCCTCTCCCCTCAACTGTCTTCTTCTTTTCCAAGTTTCTTCCATCCAATCCGCTCCCCTTCCTTTTTCCTCTAGTATCTCTTCTGATGTCCTCTCCTCTTCCTTTAACTCCCAGCATTATTTCAGCATATATATGATCGTCTCTATCTCTTCCCCGCACAGCTACATTTTCTATCGTCGTCCCTTCTGCAATATTTCTTCCCCTCTCTTCGTTTCCACATCGAAATCTTGCTATAATTTTCTTTCTTTCCTCCTCCCTTCCCCATTCAAATATCCCGGTATCCCTTCTCCCTTAATGTTCCCATAGTTTACATTATATTTTCCTTCTTTCACCTCCGTCGATCTTTCCTGCTTTTGCACATCCCTGCCCCTTCTAATTATGTCCTTTCTCACACTCACTCCTACCCTTCTTAGTCTCTCCACTTCTTCTTCCGTATACCCGCTTCTTTCATAATATTCTTTTCTGGTTTCTTGTCCATATTTTATTCTTCCATCTTTTATTTCTTTCCAGCATTCTTGTAATATTTTGCACTCCGTCCTTCTACTCATCTCCTTCTCGTACTTTATCGCGCTATTGCCTGCCTCCACTTTTATTTTTTCTTCTTGCACCTCCTCTCTAATAATGTATCACGGCGTTTCTCTTTCTACTCCCAGTACCTAATTTCTCTATCCGTCTATCTTTTTGTACCCTTTCCACCACTAAACTTTCGCCCCGTACATCACCACAGTTTTTGTTAGTTTCTCAAATAATAGTTTCCTTTTCCTTAAGTCCATTCCAAACAGTCTTCCCCCTACACTCCACACTTGCTCTATTAATTTGTTTCCTTGTCTCACATGTTCTTTTATATGTTCCCCATCACTATTGTCTTACCTCATGGTGTATCCCAAGTATGTGAATTCCTTTACCTGCTGTATCTCCTTTTCCCTCCATTTCTACTCCTTTTTCCTCACACTTTTCTTAATACCGTTACCTTAGTATTGTTCCCATTTACGTCCAGATCTTTTCTTTTCAGATATCTGTCCATCGTTTTGGATTATATAACTATCTAAATGTGAACAATTAATGCGTTTGTATATGACAATCGCTATACGGATTCTAGTTTATATAATTGTTTTTGTATACATTGTGATTAATTTTGGATGATTAAACAATTTGACTCCAATGCATTGCACTATAGATACCATAAACTAAACTGAATTATGCATATCCATGTATCCTAACCACTTTACCTATTACGACTTTCTTTAATATTATATTTACTAAATGTAACTATTTTAACGTTTGGATAGTAAACTCTGCCATACAAAATGTTGGTTTGTTATAATTTTTAAGCACTCGTATAATACAGAAACACTTTTGCAATGGTTGATAAGGAACTTGAATATCGCTGTCCAAAGGTTTTGTTCAACATCAGAAAAACTTACACTTGATGAAATACATACAATTATTTCTCTACTCCCTCGAATATTACCCTATAAATCAATGATTCTAAGGCGTTTGCAACTTTTGGATTGAACAAGAAGTCATTGTATCTGGTATATCGATATAAAAATGACGCAAATATATATTTTTTTTTGTATCTGATATTTTGATATAAAACTGTTAGTACGTTAATCCACAAATAATAGAAACGGATTAAAGGAATAAAGTGCACCTTCGATCAATTGATTTTGAAAAGTAATAAATTTGATACAAGAATTCATTTAGATTTCAATGAGAAGATTAAAATAGTTTACATACAATACTAAACACGAAGTATTACGACTACTGCTATAATCGTAATCTACATATATTTGCATATAAACTGGCACCTCTTTAACACAAACTTGATTCTGCACTAAATGTGGCCTTCATTTACCAGACACACGCGCTCGCGCGCGCACTCACGCAGACACACTCAACTGTGGAGGATTCAAAGGTGAGTAGACAACGTACATCACTGCAGCAAATATAGCCTCCAAATCTTTGGTTATACTCCCCTTGTACAATTGTACACCAATTTTTATACATCCGCCACAGTTAATGCAGTTCCATACTTATGTCACGGATCGTCCACAGCTAATGCAATTCCATAGGTGTGTGACGGATCCTCCACTGTTAATCTTGCTATTAACGTGTGCTACAAATCCACTCTTAATGCAGTTCCATAGGTAAGTCAGGGCTCCTCCACAGCTAATGCTCTTATTACCTTGTGTTATAAATCCTCCACTCTTAATGCAGTTTCATATGTGTTCTCGGGTTCTCTCCTGTTAACATTCTTATTACCTCTTGTTATATATTATATACATTTATAGCACAATCATATCAAACGCATCAGTCGATGGCAATTTTAGAAAAAAGTTAAGAGCAATGTTTAATCTCTCAGGATGTACTTTTTTCAAAATTAAAAGAAAATATGTCATGCGCATCCTATAGCTACATCAAGTATTAATTTTTAAATTACAGCCTAATTTCATATTATTGTACTGAACAGAACTTTTTTCCGATTTCAAAAATGTGTAAGTGGTATGTTGCATAAGAACAAGCGCCAGATACTGATACCGACTGGTGTCAGTCATTGAACATCTCGAAGTTGTCAAACGGTATTCCACTTATTATGCCTTTTTAAGCTAGAAAAAGGACCTGTTCAATAAAGTGACAAAAAATTAGGATTGTCATTAAAAAATCAAAGCTTAGCGGTAGCTTGCGATGAAAGGGTAACCCAAAAAATTTTCTTTGTCGTTAGAAGTACATATTGAGCGACTAAACTTTGCTCCCCGACATTTTTCTTTAAAATTAACTGTTAATCCGCTGTCGACTAGAGCGGTTAAGTTGAGATGTACGGTATATCTGTATACATGTCTTCCCGTATCTCATTATGGAAGTAATTCATAGGAGTGGCGAATATACAAAGCTTAAAATTTTACGTATATTTGCACATTTGCAACTATTTCCAGCAACTGCAAGAATCAGGTTGACTGTACTTTGTTTTAGTGTAATACTCATTGTTTAACTTATCAAACAACAACGGTGTATAATGATATAAATTGGTGTAAGGTAGGTACAGTATGTAATGTAATGATGTAATATACAATTCGTAATTGATCGAATGATGTTAATTAATATAACAAATTACCAAATAATAATCGCTACTGCCGTCGGCTCAATCGGAAGATGAAGATAAGGGAGAGTTCTAATATACTGAGTGGTTAACCTACCTGAAATGCTACTTGCTTCCCATCTGCTTAGTTATTTTCACTTCACTTAATTCATAAAAAAATGTTTTCTAAAAATTATGAAAAAATGATAAAATCTCGAGCGCCATGTTGTCTTTTTTTTCTTTATATATATAGGAACAACAAAACCTAGTTAATAAATAATAATAAAAAATTTATCAAAATGAAAATAAAATAACATGATATACTTAAGTTTATTCAATATCTGATTGAAAACGTAAAAAAATCAGAAGCCTTATACTATTCTAAAATTATATAAAAACATTACCCTTGAACGGTTCCGTCCATAAACTATAACTGGTAACTATGAAGCAGAATGGTGAACTTGGTGAGGTCAATGGCTTGCTTATTTATCCTTAATATATTGTGTCCATAAATTTATTGAATTTCTTTGAAGTTTAATTCGCCAAATTTATTTATAAAAGTATGTAGAACTTGCGTTGTAAAATGTAATTCAAGTAAAAATTGCCATTTAAACCAGAAAAATAATAGAATAGTAAATTACTGACTTATACGTGCCATTAAAAATAATTATTATAAAAATGCCATATAAAAGTATGCATTAAAAATATGAGTAAAATAATTGCATAATAAGTGAAATAGGAGTGCAAACTAAGTGCCTAAAAAAAACAAACAAATGTTTTAGTTTTAAATATAATGAATTAGAAAATAGCTTATTATCAAAATCTGATGGCACTAATAAAAAAGTTAGGTAAAAACCATGCTTACTGCTGTAACATTCAACATTAAGTGAATTAAAAAAAAAAGCTTTCAGAATAACTCAAATGAGTATTCCCCCTAAAAGTTTAAACGCGTTGAGCGGATACAATAATATAAATCCAATTTTTTAAGAAAGGGAACTATAACTATTTATGTAATATTACACCCAAAAGATATGTTCTAGAAAATGCAAATTAAGTTGCCTTTCTCAATTCTACACATTAATAATTAAAAACTTTTCTAATATTACGCCAAATAAATGAACGATTCTTAAATTAAGGTATTTTTAATACAACCACAAAAAAAGGTTGTTACAAGGTAGTGTTTAAAAGTGATAAATGATGCAACAATGTGAATTCTTTTATTAATGCTAGTAATAAAAAAAAATTTTATTAACTTTCTTAACGTGGTTAAATACCGAAAATTTTATATCACTCCAACTTCTTAACGAAAGTATCGGATATTTTTCAGTGCACTTTGTACACAAACCCTTTCCTGAACGTACCTTTCTTCATCGAAGCTCTAAAAAACTGTAAAAAAGCAGCAGATTCCTCTTCACTCCAACATCGTCTTACTGATGTTTTGTTCTTCAAAACTTGTGCTTGTGCTTTCTATTGATTTTACGATGTCTACATCTTACGCAAAATCGTTCCGAGAAAATGCCTAATCCTACAGATCGTCTTTTCCAAATACGACCGGTAATAAAGTACTTCAACAAAAAATGAATGATGTTTATTACCCTGGTAAGGAATTAGGCATACACGAATCAGTGAGGTCGTTTAATATTTCGCCAGTATTATATCGCCAATAAACACACACAAGTATGGCGTGAAATTTTATGGGTTGACCGAACCCTGCGGGCTTATACTAACATTTGTGATATACACTGGGGCGTTGGACGAAAACGGTGGTAAGGGGCATTCCCAAAAAGTGGGCTTCCATTTGCTGGAGGAAAAATTATGGGCAGGACATTCAATTTTTTAAAATAATTACTACAATTCTTTCTCTATAACGTCTGATTTACTGGCGAAGGACACCTTTACGACTGAAACATTGCGTCCTGCTCGTAAAGGCTTTCCAAAATATATAGCGACAAAAGCTGAGAAGCGGAGAAACAGTTGCCAAATACTGTTAGGGTGTAATGGTAAAGTAAATGGCGAGATAGACAGGAAGTAAATTATATTTTTACAGAATATTCGAAAGCCATGGAAACATTCACATAGAAGAGGGAATGAAAAAACGAATCCCCTGGCTATTATTGCACATAACAAATCCATGGGAGGGATTGATCGTCAGGATCAGTGTACGTCATATTATCCATGTCAACGAAAAACCATTCATTGGTATAAAAAGATAGGTATCCATATAATCCAGTTATTTCTCTTTCATTCTTACCCGTCGTTATACAAGGCACCAAGAGCTTGACTTTATTATTTCCGGTTCAGCATTATCCGGTATTTATTACCAGAAGAAATGGCACAGTCTTTAAAACCCAAGACAGCTGAAATTGTCTTAACGCACCAACCATGAGGAGAAAACGGGAAAATAAAAAGAATTTGGTGTAAGGCATGCTCGAAACGCGGAATAAAAAAGATGTGCTATATGAACGTGTGGCATGCACAGCGGGTTTTCGTGTTGTTCCTTGCTTCGATCAGTATCATAAAAATATGTAATTATATAATTATAAACTTGTGCAATGTTACCTTTTTGAGTAGTTTTGAAAATAAAATATATGGTATCCAACAATAATTTGCGTTTTTCTCGACGCGCCAGTGCGTAAGTACCATAGTACACCAAAACTGTGAGGCAATGCTATCGACGCACCGGTGCGTTTTTGTAAATTAAGCGAAACAAACACCTCAAAGGTCCATATAGTACACATTCCTATCGCCATTTAAAATATTTTGAAGATCTTGAAAAAAAGTTTCCAGAATTATGACATTAATTATGTCAGCATTCAAAGTGTTAACTAGCTTCAATGAAGCTGGTCGTGTGTTTTCGACTTTTATATAACTCTTAATAACTTTATTATCAGTTTTATATACATAAAGACAAAATTTACATCGATTGGGGCTTGAACCTTGATGGCGCAGTTGGTTAGCGCGGTACTCTAGCAAAGTACAAGTCATATGTTCAAATCCTACTCGAGGTAAACTTTTTATTTATGTATTTAATAAAATTAATAATAATTTTTAATTGCATATCTTAATAACTTTGTATAAAAAGGTTTTATACATATATTCGCCAAAATAAACTATTAATATTCAGGTTTACAAAACATGTTAACATAAAATAATATTCTGGAAAGTAAAATAAAATTATAGAAGCAATAATACTAATTAAATAGACTAAAGAGTTCTTCAGTAGTGGTCTCTTCAGATATGCGCGCCTGTGGGTTAGACCGCTCTCCGCGCAGACTATATGGTTGGAAAACGTATCTGAATGCGAATCCCAAAAAGCAAATAACCACGCCGAAGATGGTGAAAATGATGAAGCTGTTCCTGTTGATGACAAAAGTGGTGAACAAACTGAGGAATCTGATGTCAACGTAAATAATGTCTCCTTGTACATCTAATGAAATTAGTGATGACAATGAACAAATTCAAAACAAAAAAATTACCTGTAGGGAGTAAACAATCATCCAAATCTAATGATACATGGGAAGTTGTGGAATTAAGTGGACCTTATGTTGACCGTATAGTTCAAAGAAATGTTAAGCGAAATACTCCTGGACCAACTTCTTATACAAAATGAAATGTGTTACTGTGCTAAGTGCCTTTCGATTGTTTATAGATAATACAACGCTAAAACACATTCAGAAATGTACTGAAATTGAAGCTAAACGACAACTAGGAGATGATAAAAACTGGTCATTGTCTCTTCAAGGACTTTTCTTGGAATATTGCTATGATTTTCCTTATTTAGGAAAAGATGATATGCGTTCTAACAACCAACCCTTTCCAGAATATGTTATTTTAAAATTAATGGAACCTTTCCTAAATATGGGTAGAAATGTTACTACCGACAAATGTTTTGCCACCCAAAAGCTAGGAACAATGCTGGAAAAAAGGAAACAACAATAGTAGGAACATCAGGGTAAAGTTAATAAAAATGTCATAATGCTAAGTACGCTACATCCAACTGTGGGTATAGATATAAAGAAGTAACCTGAGCCAGTTACGTAGTACAATGAAACAGAGTTTAAGGAAGATGTGTTGGACCAAATGGCTACAAAATACTCTACGAAAGCTGGTTCACGTAGATCGCCAGTTCATGTGTTTTACAATGTTTTAGATCTTGCCACAATCAACGCTTGAATAGTTTGTAAGGAAGTCGTAGGCAGTAAAATAAAAAGAAGAGGCTTTATTTTCACTCTGAGGAACTAAGAAGAGAGTATTTCGATTCGAAACCAGATTTTGGTGCAAGTACCAGCACATCTGATACAACGAAACCTAAAAAAACGTCGTCAGTGCCAAATTAAAAATGTGACTAAAATAAAACTGCTGATGTTTGTTGAATGTGTAACAAATATGTTTGTGGAAAATGTGGAAGTGTAACAAAGACCGTTATTTGTTTGAACTGTAGAGCGTAATACAGCATCTAAAGCTATATCGAATTGTAAATGCATTAGAATAAATTCAGTGTAAAATATATAAAGAATACATCTCAAAATTACCTTTCTTGTCCAGAGGTGAAAATGACCAGCCACGGCAGTGTCAGGTATTTACAACAGCCGGCGGTGCTAGTGAAAGAAATAGGAAGTTTTATCACTGTGATGAATTTATTTCCATTTATTGGATCGAAATAGTGTTAATTTAGATTGTACTATTACGTATTAATTAAGCTAAAACGTAGTAACAAGTATTTCAATTTTAAAAAATTTCTTATTGTAAATCGTATTCGTTTATTGTGAAGCCAACAATTTTAAGTTCAATTTGGTTGTATAAAGCGGAATGCTTTTCGTAATTCTGGTTTAATTATACAGGGGGTTTTAGGTGGGACAGGATATACAGAAATCATAAATTTTAATTCCCTTGTATCCAAGGTGGAATCATTAGAGTTATATAAGGTTATTATTATTCCATTCTAGATATTTCGAACCAATTCGGTCAACTCTAAATACATATAATTTAGTGGTACGGGTTTTTAGTGTGGCGTGCCAGAGGTATTAGCTACGTTTGATCCTCCAGACGATGGCTTTAAGCCCGTTTTCTAGGAAGATCGACAACGAATCCACACTACCGCCGAATTAATTTAGCCAATAATCCATAGCACGGGTCGGAATTATGTTTCTCAAACAGAGAAATTTAGATAGAAATGCAGGAAGGTTGGAATAGTAATAAATTACTACAGAAAAGCGGTGTAGCAGGGAAATATTTTGCTGGAATATTCTGCAGAAGTGTTTTGCTGAGAAGTATCTACTTATATGGAAACTATAAGGAGAAGTGGGGTTTGGCACATTGAAGAGGGGAACTGATGCGTGTGCAAAATCACCGTTGGTTACCGCATCTGGATACTGAAACTAAATATATTCTTATAGTTATTTATATATCAATGAAGTTATGAGGGTGTTAATAACCGAGGGCAACGGATTGCAATATCGAGGGACGTTAGTCCCGAGGGATTGTAAGTTGCCCGAGGTTATTAGCATATATAACTCACGTGATAGATAAGTAACTATTTCATATTTCATTATAAATGAAATATGAAAACGAGATTTTGTAGGTTATTAAAATTAAAAGAACGTTTAAAAATTAAGTAGGCATTGCTATCGTGGATATATCAACTGAAAAGCTTGCAAATATTTGTCAAAAAAGATTAGAGGAAGTTATAGATCTATAATTCCTTACTATAACTCCCTAGAGAGTTATGAACATGTTTACAGTTATAGTAACTAAGGGTTTACTTGTTTACAATGTATAGGTATGAAATAAAATAAATTATTATCTTCATAATTTTAAAGTAATGGACATTTATTTCGGTTGCTACTTTTCTGGCTCACTATGCTACAATGCATGGAAATTTCTAAAAACAAACACTCTAATCTTTTATTAAATGAGCAAGTAGATCACGGTCCTTCCCATTTTTCAACTTATACATTCGTTTGTCGATCCCTTATTTTTCCCCAGTTTATCTTTCACATTTACAACTTTTTAAACACTTTAAAGTTTAAGTAGGATTTATGTTTTTTTATAAATCCTTAACAGTAATTTTTCCTATTGTAATATTTAGTGGGAATTATATACGTAAAAGTGGTGTTCATTTATTTAGACAGTATAATTGATTTCTATCCAGCAACGACTAACTCAATTTAGATTGTGTATACAAAAACGCACGTCTAAATTTTCTAGTGATAATCGAAATATGATACGGTTATTACCCCTTTAAACTTTTGCAGATCTCAATTCATTAAATAAGGCAGTAGGCCGTATTTTTTTAACACTTCCAGTAAATGTTGGCTTTAATGAACATCTGCTTTTGTAATTAAACATTATCAATTGGAAGTGTTTTGGTAACGATTTTCGTTTTCAAATGGCATCATTTTTAATTTTCATTTGGTATTTTTTTGGCCTAGATGATTACACAAAGCTCATATATCAGACAAAACAGGATATCGGGTCTGCCGTATCACTAATACAGTGTGTCCCAACTTAGTCGTCCCAGCCTACAGCGACTTAGCGAATATTAATCTTAGAAAAAATGTAGGAGTAAGGTTTAATTGCCCAAGGTATATTTTTTTACAAAAGTAAAGAAAATTTGTCCAACGCATCGTTTAGCGGCAGACTACATCAAGTTTTGATTTCCAAATATTTACTATTTTATTGAATAGGACTTTTTTCTGATTTCGAGAATGTATAAGTGATGCATCGAAGTAGAACAACCTGTAGGTGCGGGTGAGCGATGTGGTTATATTTATCTACCGCATTTTTAATGTTCGGAAATGAACTTTAGTGAAAGAACAGAATGGACTGGATCATAATGGCAAGCCACGTCACTCCACTACATTTGGTCCTTTTTCCACCAAATTGCTGTAATAAAAACGATTTTCATAAAAAATGCCTTAAAACTAGAATCCTCCAGAAATAATAAAATACGTGCAACGGATAAACACTAAATAAAATAAAGAATAGTGTTAGAGAAATGGAACAGTTCATGCACATATACATATCCACGGAGGGCGCTACAGTCATAAAATTGTCAGTCTGCCACAGTTAATGCAAAACCAACTTTTTTTACACAATAAACTATTTGCCCAATACTTGATGATACAGAGATCTTCACTGTTCTGGGGTGTATAGACGCCTAATGCAACACAAACACACACACACCTCCTCACACACACATACACACACACACTAATGCACGCACGCACGCGCACACACTGACACACAGACACACACAAACACTAATGCACGCAGCACACAGACACATACAAACACACACACACACACACACACACACACACACACACACACACACACACACACACACACACACAGAACACCATGCACAAACACATTTCACACACACACACACACACACACACACACACACACACACACACACACACACACACACACACACACACACACACACACACACACACACACACACACACACAGCACACACACACAGAACACGACACACAGACACACAGACA
>JARFJB010001946.1:972500-1037500 GCA_036346205.1 Vesta saturnalis
CGCGACCAGACCACGACACGGACACAGACACGACACGGACACGGACACACGGACACGGACACAGGACACGGACACGGACACGACACGGACACAGGACACGGACACGACACGGACACGGACACGACACGGACACGGACACGGACACGGACACGACACGGACACAGACACAGATACAGACACAGACACAGACACAGACACAGACAACAGACACAGACACAGACAGAAAAACACAGACACAGACACAGACACAGCACACAGACACAGACACACAGACACAGACACAGACACAGAACACAGACACAGACACAGACACAGACACAGACACAGACACAGACACAGACACAGACACAGACACAACAGACACAGACACAGACACAGACACAGACACAGACCAGACACACAGACACAGACACAGACACAGACACAGCACACAGACACAGACACAGACACAGACACAGACGACAGACACAGACACAGACACAGACCAGACCAGACCAGACGCAGACGCAGACGCAGACGCAGACGCAGACGCAGACGCAGACGCAGACGCAGACGCAGACGCAGACGCAGACGCAGACGCAGACGCAGACGCAGACGCAGACGCAGACGCAGACGCAGACGCAGACGCAGACGAGACGCAGACGCAGACGCAGACGCAGACGCAGACGCAGACGCAGACGCAGACGCAGACGCAGACGCAGACGCAGACGCAGACGCAGACGCAGACGCAGACGCAGACGCAGACGCAGACGCAGCGCAGAGCAGACGCAGACAGACGCAGACGCGACGCGAACGACAGACACGACAGGACACGACACAGACACAGACACGACACAGACACGACACGACACGACACCGACACCGACACCGACACCGACACCGACACGACGACACCGGACCAACGACACCAACACGGACACAACACACACACAGACACACACAACACACACAGACGCACGCACGCGCACACAGAACACACAGACACAACACAACAGCAGCGCAGAGCACACAGACACAACAACCACCACACAGCACGACGCAGCACACACAGACACAACACACACACACACACACACACACACACACACAGACAACGCACGATGCACAAACGACACACACACACACACAACACACACACACACACACGACACACACACACACACACACACGACACACACGACACGACACACACGACACACACACGACACGACACGACACACGCACGACACGACACGACGACACAGACACACAGACACAGACACACAGACACACAGACACACAGACACACAGACACACAGACACACACGACACACAGACACACACACACAGACACACAGACACACAGACACGACACAGACACACAGACACACAGACACACAGACACAGACACAGACACACAGACACGACAGACACACGACACGACACAGACACACAGACACAACAGACACAGAACACAGACACAAGACACACAGACCACAGACACACACAGACACAGACACACACACACACACACACACACACAGACACACAAGACACAGACACACGACACACAGCACACAACACAAGACACACAGACACAGACACAGACGACACAGACACAGACACAGACAGACAGACACAGACGCACACGAGACCAGGAACAGACGAACGAGCACACAGACGAACAACCAGACCACACGCAGACGGACGCAGCAGACCAGACGCACAGACGCAGAGAACCAGACACGAACGACACGACACGACACGACACGACACACAGACACGACAGACAGACACAGACCAACGACACGACACAGCACACACGCACACACGACACACGACACACACACACGACACGACACAGACACAGACAGACACAGACACAGAGACAGACACAGACACAGACGCAGACGACAGACACAGACACAGACGCAGACGCAGACGCAGACGCAGACGCAGACAGACGCAGACGCAGACGCAGACGCAGAGCGCAGACGCAGACAGACGCAGACGCAGACGCAGACGAGACGCACGACGCGAGACGCAGACGCGCAGCGCACGAACAGACGCAGACACGACACGACGCGGACGCGGACACGGACACGGACACGGACACGGACACGGACACGGACACGGACAAGGACACGGACACGGACACGGACACGGACACGGACACGGACACGGACACGGACACGGACGGACGGACGCGGACGCGGACGCGAGACGCGGACGCAGACGACAGGACACGACACAGACACAGACGACAGACAGCAGACGCAGACGCAGACGCAGAACGCAGACGTAGACGACAGAGACGCAGACAGACAGACCAGACGCAGACGCAGACGCAGACAGACAGGACAGACAGACAGACAGACGCAGACGACAGACGACAGACGCAGACGCAGACGACAGACGACAGACGCAGACGACAGACGACAGACACCGACACCGACACCGAACGACACGAACCAGACACCGACACCGACAGACCGGCATCGAACCGACACCGACACCGACACGACACGACACCGACACCGACACCGACACACGACGCACAGACGCGAGACGCGAGACGCGACACGGACACGGACACGAGACACGAGACACGGACACGACACGGACACGGACACGGACACGGACACAGACACGGACACGACACGACACGACACGACACGACACGGACAACGGACACGACACGACACGGACACGGACACGGACACGGACACGGACACGGACACGGACACGGCACGACAGACACGGACACGGACACGGACACGGACACGACAGACACAGACACAGACACAGACAACAGACACAGACACAGACACAGACACAGACACAGACACAGACACAGACACAGACACAGACACAGACACAGACACAGACACAGACACCAGACACAGACACAGACACAGACACAGACACAGACACAGACACAGACACAGACGACAGACAGCAGACCACAGACGACAGACACAGACACAGACGACGAGACAGACACAGACAACGAGACGACAGACACAGACAGACACAGACACAGACACAGACGACAGACAGACACGAGACACAGACACAGACACAGACGACAGACACAGACCAGACACAGAACAGAGACGCAGACGCAGACGCGAGACCGAGACGCAGACGCAGACGCAGACGCAGACGCAGACGCAGACGCAGACGCAGACGCAGACGCAGACGCAGACGCAGACGCAGACGCAGACGCAGACGCAGACGCAGACGCAGACGCAGACGAGACGCAGACGCAGACGCAGACGCAGACGCAGACAGACGAGACAGACGCAGACGCAGACGCAGACGCAGACACGACGACGAGACAGCAACGACAGACAGGCACAGACACGACAGCCGACACCGACACCGACACGCACGGACAGACAGACACGAGACGACGACGACACGACACGACACGACACGACACGACACGGACACGACACGGACACGAGACACGGAGACGGACACGGACACGACAGACAGGACACGGACACGGACACGGACACGGACACGGACACGGACACGGAGACGACACGGACACGGACACGGAGATGAGACGACGGACACGGACACGGACACAGGACAGGACGAACGACACGGACACGGACACGACACGAGACAAGGAACGGACACGGACACGGACACGGACACGGACACGGACACGGAAACGGACACGGACACGGGCACGGACACCGACACGGAACGGGGACGACGACAGACGGAGACGAGACGGAGACGAGACGGAGACGGAGACGAGACGGAGACGACGAGACGGAGACGGAGACGGAGACGGAGACGAGACGAGACGGGACAGACGAGACGGAGACGGAGACGGACGAGAGACGGAGACGGAGACGAGACGGAGAGAGACGGAGACGGAGACGGAGACGGAGACGGAGACGGAGACGGAGACGGAGACGAGACGGAGACGGAGACGAGACGAGACGGAGACGGAGACGGGACGGACAGACGGAGACGAGACGAGAGACGGAGACAGACGGAGACGGAGACGGAGACGGAGACGGAGACGAGGACGGAGACGGAGACGGAGAGGAGACGGAGAACGGAGACGGAGACGGAGACGGAGACGGAGACGGAGACGGAGACGGAGACGAGACGAGACGGAGACAGCGGAGACGGAGAGAGACGGAGACGGAGACGGAGACGGAGACGGAGACGGAGACGGAGACGAGAGACGGAGAGCGGGAGACAGACGGAGACGGAGACGAGACGGAGACGGAGACGGAGACGAGAGACGGAGACGGAGACGACAGACGGAGACGAGACGAGACGGAGACCGAGACGACGAGACCGAGACCGAGACCGAGACGAGACCGAGACCGAGACCGAGACCGAGACCGAGACCGAGACCGAGACCGAGACCGAGACCGAGACCGAGACGACGAGACCGAGACGAGACGGAGACCGAGACCGAGACCGAGACGCGAGACCGAGACGAGACCGAGACCGAGACCGAGACCGAGACCGAGACCGAGACGGGAGACGGGACGGAGACGGAGACGGGACGGAGACGGAGACGAGACGGAGACGGAGACGAGACGAGACGGAGACGGAGACGGAGACGAGACGGAGACGGTGGACGGAGGCGGAGACGGAGGCGGAGACGGAACGGACGGAGACGGAGACGGAGACGGAGACGGAGACGGAGAGACGGAGACGGAGACGGAGACGGAGACGGAGACGGAGACGAGACGGAGACGAGACGGAGACGGAGACGAGACGAGACAGACGAGACGAGACGGGAGACCGAGACGAGACGAGACGAGACGAAGACGAGACGAGACGAGACGAGACGAGACGAGACCGAGACGAGACGAGACCGAGACGAGACGAGACGAGACGGAGACGAGACGAGACCGAACGAGACCGAGACGAGACAGACGAGACCGAGACCGAGACCGAGACCGAGACGAGACGAGGAGACGGACGGGACGAGACGGAGACGAGACGGAGACGAGAGAGAGACGGAGACGAGACGAGAGAGACGAGACGAGACGGAGACAGAGGAGACGAGGCGGAGACGGAGGCGGAGACGAGCGGACGGAGACGGAGACGAGACGAGACGAGACGGAGACGAGAGACGGAAGACGGAGACGGAGACGGAGACGGAGACGGAGACGGGAGACGGAGACGGAGACGGAGAGGAGACGGAGACGAGACGGAGACGGAAGAGACGAGAGACGAGACGAGACGGAGACGAGACGGAGACGGAGACGAGACGGAGACGGAGACGGAGACGACGAGACGGAGACGACGAGACGGAGACCGGAGACGGAGACCAGACCGAGACCGAGACGAGACCGAGACCGAGACGAGACGAGACCGAGACCAGAGAGACGAGACGAGACGAGACCGAGACCGAGACCGCAGACCGCAGACCGAGACCGAGACGAGACCGAGACCGAGACCGAGACCGGACGAGACGAGACACGAGACGAGACGAGACCGAGACCGAGACCGAGACGAGACGAGACCGGAAGACGAGACGAGACCGAGACACGAGACACGAGACCGAGACCGAGACCGAGACGAGACGAGACGGAGACAGACGAGACGAGACGAGACGAGACGAGACGGAGACGAGACGACAGACCGAGACGAGACGAGACGGAGACGGAGACGGAGACGAGACGAGACGAGACGAGACCGAGACGAAGAGACGCGAGACGAGACGACGGGACGAGACGAGAGACAGAGAGACGAGACGGAGACGGAGACAGAGAAGGAGACGAGACGGAGACGAGACAGACGGAGACGAGAGACGACGAGACGAGAGGAGACGGAGAAGACGAGACGAGACGGAGACGAGACGAGAGAGACAGAGACAGGGCAGAACGGACGACGGACAGACAGGAGACGGAGACGGAGACGGAGACGGAGACGAGAGACAGACGGAGACGGAGACGGAGACGGAGACGGAGACGGAGACGGACGACGGAAGACGAGACGAGACAGACGAGACGCGAGACGAGACGGAGACCGGAGACGAGAGAGACGAGACCGAGACGGAGACGAGACGAGACGAGACCGAGACGAGACAGAGACCGAGACCGAGACGAGACGGAGACAGGCAGACGAACAGAACAGAACGGACACGACACAGACGGAACGACAGAGACGAACGAAACAGAACAGACGGCAGACGGACAGACGACCGACGAGACAGAACAGACACAGACAGACACAGACGAGACAGACCAGACACGAGACGAACGAACGAACGAACAGAACGAACGAGCAACAGAGACAGACGAGACAGACGACAGAGACAGAGACACGGACACAGACGAGACGAAGAGACAGACGGACACGAACGAGAGACGAACGGAGACGAACGAGACGAGACGGAACGGACAGACGACAGAGACAGAGACAGAACGGCAGACGGACGACAGACGAGACAGGAGACGGAGACGGAGACAGAGACGGAGACGGAGACAGGAACGAGAACGGAGACGGAACGCAGACGACGAACGGAGACGGACACGAGACGGAACGAGACAAACGAGACGAGACGGAGACGACGAGACAGAGACGGAGACGAACAGACGGAGACGAGACAGACGGAGCACGAACGGAGACGGAGACGGAACGAAGACGAACAGACGGAACGAGACGGAACGGAAGACGACGAGACGAGACAGAGACGGAGACGAGAACGGAGAACGAGACGAGACGAGATCGAGACGGAGACGGAGACGGAACAGGACGAGACGAGACAATGCAGACCGAGACAGAACAATGAGACAGGAGACGGAACGAGACGAACGGAGACGGAGACGAGACAGAACGAACGAACGAACGGAGACGGAACGAGACGGAGCGAGACAGAGACAGAGACGAGACAGAGAGAGCAGACGAGACGGAACGAACGAACGGAGACGACGACGGCAGACGGAGACGAGACGGAGACAACGACAGACGAGTACGAGATGACAGAAACGAGACGGAGACGGACACAGACGACGAGACCGAGCAGAGACACAGCGGAGACGAGAACGGAGACGAGACGAGACGGAGACTGAGACTGAGACCGAGACAGACTGATGACCGAGACCGAGACCGAGACCGAGACCGAGACCGAGACCGAGACCGAGACCGAGACCGGGACGGAGACGGAGACGGAGACGGAGACTGAGACGGAGACAGAGAAAGAGGCAGAGACAGAGACAGAGACAGGGGCACGGACACGGACACGGACACGGACACGGACACGGACACGGACACGGACACGGACACGACACGGACACGGACACGACACGGACACGACAGACACGACACGGACACGACACGACACGACACGACACACAACAGCACACAGCACACACACACACACACACACACACACACACACACACAACACACAGACACACAGACACAACACACGACACAGAACACAGACACAGCACAGACACAGACAAGACACACGCACAGACACACACACACGACACGCACGCACTCACGCACGCACGCACGCACACACAAGCACACATACCCTCATACTCACACTCACAATTACACTCACACTCACTCTCACACTCAGTCACACTCACTCACACTCACACTCACACTCCCGCTCCCACTCACACTCACACTCACACTCACACTGACACTCACTCTCACATTCATATACACAAACGCACGCACGAACTCACACACACATGCATGCACGTACACACGCACGAACATACACATACGCACACACACACACACACACACACACACACACACACACACACACACACACACACACACACACACACACACACACACACACACACACACACACACACACACACACACACATACAGAGACATCATAGCTGATCTTGGCGAAACTTTGCCATACGTTGTAAAATGAACTAATAAGCTGATTTACCGTTCATAGCCTTCTATAGAAGGGCGTAGCCAGGATGTATAACAGGTGGGGGGCAAACCATTGTCCATGGTCGTTCAAAATGTAAAATTTTAGGATAAAAAGAAAAGGCAAATGAAAACAAAACTTTGAGATTTTAATTATACTTAAATGAAACTAACAAAAAAAATATGCAGAACAGAAAAATATGTATATTTTAGATTTAATTTTTTGTTTATTAAAATTTAAAAATTATTTAATTTATTTTTGCTCTTCCAGGGGGCAGTTGCCCTTCCCTGCCCTTAAGTGGCTACGCCCATGTTCTATACCTACATATGTCTATTATTAGTTTCGTCCTAGTTCACAAAAGACTTATCGTCAACTCTCTTCGCTGAACCTGTATGAACATCTGCAACATTTACATGTTTTCGAAAGTTAATATCACATATTTTATTAACACATTTGATGAATAAAACCTAAGATATAATAATAATGTTATTGTACGATAGACAATACACTTTACACCTAATGGTTTGGCCGTGGTAAGATCTATGACTACCATTACATGGAATCTCACATATACCTTTATCCTCAACATGCATTTTATCTTTAGGATTAACAATACAATAACCATCTAACTCTATTCCACATTCCTCTAAACCCTTTCCAAAACAGTTCCTTAAATATAGTACCCACAACCCGCAGCAGATCACAAATATTAAGATCTAGTGCTAATCATGTGACTTGACAGACAGTGTCAATTAGTTTTCATAATCTTGATAAAGGTGACAAAGACAAACTATCGAAACATAGATTATTTATAACAAAGTGTTACTTTAATGCTTACATCCTGAAATGTCATTATATTCAAATGAATAGATATACAGGGTGGGTGTCTACTGCGTGGACGGAGGATTTCTCCTTAAATATTAGAGATATCAAAACCAATTTTTGTGTGGTAATATACCATCATTGGACATACATTTTAAAAATATTTAGGTATATGCAGGGTTATTGACAAAAATATGCCAACCCAAACCTGCGTTTTTTTCATGGAACATCCTGTATATTTTACACTTTTGGATTCACTGTTACATTTGGAACAAAAGTATAGAAATTTGTATCTGTATCACTAACCCTTCGGCAGATATCGTCACTTCAGTACCAAAATAGAGTTTCATTTTTGGAACCACGTTTTTGTAAATCTGTTTATACCACCAACTATTAATAATAGTCTACTAACAAACAAACTGGGAAATTTTTGGAAAACATGTAAAACTATACAGAATGATTAACTTACGCGAAATGTAATTTTTCTCAATTTTTTCAAATGCAGCACCCTATATATTTTTTCATATTTCGATTCCCCGTGAAAAGTAGATAATTGATAATAGGTTTCATTCATAGCCATAAGACGGACCCTTATTGAGATATTGACGCTTTATTTGAAAATATTGGCATACAGAAGAACAAATAAAACAAAATCCAGAGAAAATAAGAAAATACGAATGGCAAATAAATTCTTTAGCTGATATGAAAACTTAATTAATAACTAAACAATAAAATAAATCTCTAGCTAAAAATAAGTAGAACAAGTAAGTATAAACGAATAAAACCATACATTCAAATTAAATGTTCAAAATACTGACCACGCCTAGCTAAACACTTTGCAATTCGCACGGTAAACGAAAGATTCACTCGCAATAACAATAGAGGCGAAATGGGTTGAAACGCAGCTCTAATTCTATTTTTCATATCTTCGCTTGCGGTGGGAGTATGTTGGTAAACTTTTTCTTTAACGTAGCCTCAAAGGAAAAAATCAAGGAGCGTATGATCTGGTGATCTGGCTGGCCTGTTTTGCACACCACCTCGTCCTATCCAACTCATCGGATAATTTCTATTGAGATATTGTCAAACATTGATTGCATAGCGTGGAGGGGTGCTATCCAGTTGAAACCACATCGTACGAATATTATCTACCTCGATATTTTCCAAAAGCTTGGGTAAATCATTTTCCTAAAACTGTAAATGTTTTGCTGCAGTAAGACTCGCATTAAAGAAAAAAGGACCAACCAAATTAAAATTGATTATATCACCCCACACATTAACTGACCATCGATGCTGGTGATCAACAATTCTTAAGATGTGTGGATTAGTATCTGAATAGTGATGATTAGAGAGCGGATTTTATGCATTATAAAATGCCAAAATATGTGCATATATATGCACTTAAAAATTGTAAAATGTGCATGATTGATTCAAATCGAAACGGACATTTAATTGACATGTAGAACCAACAACAAGCTGAACCTATCAAAGACAGTTTACCGTGGCCGCCCCTTATCTAAATAATTTGTGTTCATATGGTATTATAAATTTTAAATTATAGGTACTTAATACTTCTATGCTTCATTGCGTTGATTTGCAAAACGATTTATATTTATATGCTTTTCTATATTTTCTGGAAGAAAATTTTGACGTCTATCAGAAAGTATGTGTTTATAGGTAGAAAAACTTCTTTCCACGTGTACAGACGTTATAGGTGCATTTTCTAATGCGGTTAATATGCACAAATCTAATTGTACATCCAGATCTTCCTGATTTTCGTCCAGAGTCAAAAGTTAATTTAGTTAACAGCTGATAACCACTATTTTTTTGTAAAATTTCTTTAAATTTATTTGAAATAATTTTGCCAGTATTTCCTGGGGCAGTATAAATTAATTTTTGAATATTATTTACTAGTTCTATCGATGTGTTAAGTGGCAATGCTTCCGTTTCCAATTTACAAATAGTCCCGCTTACAAAATAATAATGTGCTTTTAGAAATGCTAATTGATTGCGCAGTTCTGATTTCTTTAAAACCGATTGCGCTTTATTGATACAAGCACTTGAATTAATGCCGATGTTAGACACCACCTTTTAAAGATATTTATTTTAAAAGGATATAAAAATTTCTAACTTTGAACAAGAGACCCGAAAATATTTCATAACCTGAGTTTCAACGTAAAAATTGAAAAAAAAAATGTTAAATTATGCAAAAAAAGTGCAAAATATGCGTAAAACGTCAAAATATGCAGTATTTTGGCCAAATATGCAGTATTTGACCAAATATGCAAAATATGCAAAAACTAATTAGTGCCAAATAATTATAATTAATGCGATTCGTATAAAAACCGAAACGCGTGGGTGGTATTATAAAATATAAGCAATATGCAGTTTGCATAAAATCCGCTCTCTAGTGATGATAGTTATGTGTATTAATATTGCCATTATTGTTAAAAGTTGCCTCATCCGTAAATAGAATGTTATTAACAAAATTGGATTCTTCATTAGTTTAGTAGTTACCCATTGGCAGAAAGATTCGCGATTTTGAAAATCTATTTCACTTAAAATTTGATGTTGCTCGATATGATAAGGAATCAATTTGTTTTTTTTAATAAAGCTGTGAACTGTATTTCTATTTAGGTCTAGGTGTGTACTTAGTTCTCTGGTACTAATTGGCGGATTCTCTATAAGAGATGCCACAACTTGAAACTTAATTTCTTCATTTGGAATTGCTTTTCGCGCTTGGCATAACACATACTTCCAGAATTTATAAATCTCTCAGCTACATTCATAAGCGATTCTTTCCGCTGCTGTCTTCTCTCTGGGTATCGTTCACAGTACAAATGGGTAGCCAGCAAAGCATTTCTTTGAGCTTCGCCGTCAATAATGATCATATCGACCATTTCTTCTTTGGAGAAATTCATTTTATACAATAATTGACAAAACGATAATCCAAAAACACAAACTAATGGAACAATATTTTAATGATTACATAACGTCAAAACAATAGATGCAATTGTTCATCTTTATTACGAGCGCCCAGCCTACCTGATTTGCTTTGTTGATTTCTATTGTCATAGTAAATTTGTATTTTAGAATATTTTTACGAAAAAGCGCCAATGTCTCAAGAGGGACCCGTCTTATGGCTATGAAACCTATTATCAGTTAGTATCTACTTTTCACGGGGAATCGAAATGTGAAAAAATAGAAATAGAATTAGAGCTGCGTTTCAATCCATTTCGCCTCTAATGTTGTTGCCAGTAAATCTTTCGTTTACCGAGCGAATTGCAAAGTGTTATCTAGGCGTGGTCAGCATTTTGAACATTTAATTTGAATTTATGGTTTTATTTGTTTATGTTTACTTGTTCACCTTATTTTTAGGTGTAGAGAATTATTTTATTGTTTAGTTATTAATTAAGTTTTCATATCAGTTAAAGAATTTATTTGCCATTCGTATTTTCTCTGGATTTTGTTTTATTTGTTCTTCTGTATGTCAATATTTTCAAATAAAGCGTCAATATCTCAAAAAGGGTCCATCTTTTATGGCTATGAAACCTATTATCAATCTATTGCCTACTTTTCACGGGGAATCGAAATATGAAAAAATATATAGGGTATTGCATTTGAAAAAATTGAGAAAAATTACATTTCGCGTAAGTGAATCATTCTATATATTTCTACGTTTTCGAAAAATTTCCCAGTTTGTTTGTTAGTAGACTATTATTAATAGTCCGTGGTATAAACAGATTTACAAAATCATGGTGACAACGCTCGCATCGTGGTTCCAAAGTTAACTCTATTTTGGTAGTAAAGTTACGATATATGCAGAACGGTTAGTGACACAGATACAAAGTTCTGCACTTTTATTCTAAATGTAACAGTGAATCCAAAAATGCAAAAATATACATGGTGTTCTATTAAAAAAACACTTGTTTGGGTTGGCATATTTTTGTTAATCACCCTGTATGTACTTAAATATTTTTAGAATGTAGATGCAATGATCGTGTATTAGCTCACCAAACTTTGTTTTGATATCTCTAACAGTTAAGGAGGAATCCTCCGTTCACGCAGTAGACACTCACCAGTATATATATATATATATATATATATATATATATATATATATATATATATATATATATATATATATGAAACACTGGTGTTTATCCGGGCGTTGTCTCGCGTCTGCTGGTGATGTCTCTCACTCCTGCCAGTACAAAAACGACGTTTCGGCAAAGGTTCTGGTTCAGTCGATCACCCGAACCAGAACCATCCATACCAACATCATGCACAGCAGCACCATCCAACACCGAGAAAGAGAAAGAAGGGAAAGTGAAAGCAGGGAAAACAGTGAAAGCAGTGGAAGTACACAACACCAAATATAAACAGGAGACAGGACAGCAGGACCTCAGTTCGATTCGAGTAACACGGAGCCAAGCAAATCAGTTGGAGAAGGAGAAAACTTGAAAATGGCAAATGAGACTTTGCCGAAACGTCGTTTTTGTACTGGCAGGAGTCAGAAACATCACCAGCAGACGCGAGACAACGCCCGGATAAACAACAGGGTTTCATACTACACTCGCGGAAACCTAAAATCAACCATATATATATATATATATATATATATATATATATATATATATATATATATATATATGTATATATCGTATTTGTCATATTCTAAGTAAAACAACCAAACAAAATTCCTCAAAGACTTAGAAAATCTTTTTGAGGTTGGTAAAGGCTTTAAATGTTGTTCAGTGTTCAGTAATGACAGATTTCATATATGTTGTTCATAGCAAAAATATTTATAATTATTAACTTAAAAGAGTTTCATACTACACTCGGAAACCTAAAATCAACCTATATATATATATATATATATATATATATATATATATATATATATATATATATATATATATCGTATTTGTCATATTCTAAGTAAAACAACCAAACAAAATTCCTCAAAGACTTAGAAAATCTTTTTGAGGTTGGTAAAGGCTTTAAATGTTGTTCAGTGTTCAGTAATGACAGATTTCATTTATGTTGTTCATAGCAAAAAATATTTATATTTATTAACTTAAAAGATGTTCGGTAATGTGCCTCCTAGGAATTAAACATTACGGATAAATTACTTTCATATTCTCTTCTCTAGAAGTGGTACTAGACTAGTCCTGGACTTTGTATCTTTCGCCAGCAGGAAAATTAAAATCATCGCCTTAAAAAACTAGTAGGGATTCGGATTTCTAAATTATTTGTATTACCTCCAAATCTTCTTGCAAACCATTCTTCCAAATTGTGGTACACGTCTTCGGATAAATCATCTTCTAGTTCAACATCAGGTCCTTTAACTGGCCGCCTGCAATAATCAAACATATAAAAGATTTTAAAATTGTACCTGTGCATTTACTAATACGTACGTATCTTGTTTATCATAATTTATTCAGGTACTATACCTCGATGCGCTTTGGAGGGTCTCAAGAGAATGACAAAAGGCATGATCCATGAACTGTAATTTTTTTACTTAAATTTTGTTTTGAAGTTAAGCAGTTGTGTACCTCAGCAGTTTTCTTATCTCCAATTACACACTTATGAATTTTGCCATAGTTTGGAAGCATTTTAGTATTATTTTCTTGAAAGTCACTTGGATATGCGCATGTTGATAGATACTTAATGCGAATTTAGTGATTAATAAATATTGATTGATTATAGATATACTTACAGATTCCTGCTTTTTTCCACATTTTTACTTTTAACTAAATAATAAAATTTAGTACTTTAAAGTAAAAAGTAAAGTAGAAATTACGTGAATCAGAATTATATGCGATTGTGTTAATTACTGACAGCGAAATTACTATACAAAATGCCGTCATTGCAGTTCACTGCTTTATTTACAAACACTAAGTCATAAAATGACTTGAATGATAAACGAAAACATTTATATTGCAAGCGTTTATCTTTAATAATTTGAAAGATTTATAACGGTAAATAAATTATATTTTCATTTTTCTCAAACACGGTATAAAAAAACGAGTAACTTTATTGAGCAGGATGGTCAATCTTAGGGTTATATTTTTGTAACTGCACCTTTTCAGCCTGGATCAAGTTTATATCTTAAATAAGACGAACATTAAGTAGCGGAGGCTTAAGGTTGATCAAATTCCATACACTAGTATTTTATATAGTCTGGTTGGTTAACATTGGACATGATTTCAAAATTGAGCATAGGACGAAAATGACTGAGTGACATTAGTAAAACGTGATTGCTCAATAAATCCGAACTGATTTAGTTCAAACTATTCAGAACCTTATAGCGAGTAGATTAGTGCAAAAATCAGTCCTGAGCAAAATAAACATAATTAAAGGACAAAAACTCAATTTTACCATTATGGTTATTAGACTGCATTTCAGTTATTTGCCGGAGAAACTGTTTCCTTTCTGACTTTACAGTTTTGGGCATCATTTAAAACCAAAAATGTTTGAAAAGACTATACACTAAATTTTTAGGCAAACGGTCCAACAGATTGTCTAGATAAACAAAAATGAAATTTTATGGTTTTGCGGTGTAGTTCATTATTTGAAACCTAAGTCCCAAATCGTATATGTTAGTTCTTATACGTCGATTTCGTTCAGAAAATTTACAGGTTACTAGGTTAATTACGGTTAACACTGTAGGGTAAAATACCCAGTCATTGGCACCATAAGCAAATTTCTGATGAAAATATAGATTACTGACTTGTGGAACAATATTTTTGAATAATTTTTATAAACTACGTAGCAAAGACTTTAACTTTTTATAAATTACATTGTTTTTAAAATACCCGTATAACTTTTTTTTAAAATAAATATTTTGTGCGAAAACGTCAAATCCACTAGTTATTCACCAGTTAATGGCATACGTTTGGTTGTAGTTATTGGCACGAAGCACGAGGGCGTATTTTTATGTTATCTACCTAGCCACGAAAAGAAGCACGTAAGAGAACAAAAAAAAATTATTTTTCTACATAACTCCCTTCAACACTAATACACTTATTCTATTTTTTTCAATTGCCCCATACCCTCAGAAAAATATTCCTTCGGTAACCCTGAAAAATATTCTTCAACATCTTCTTTGAATTCTTCATCAGAAGCAAAAGTCTTTCTCCTGGGATGCTTTTCTAAATTTTTTAATAAGAAGAAGTCTGACGGAGCTAGGTCGGGGCTATAAGGTGAATACATTAACTCTATAAACCCACAGTAGTCATTGATTATCTGCTGAACTGTAACTGCCTTATGAACCCGACAATTGTAGTGCAGCAACAAGTCGTTTTGTGGATAAGAATGCGGGCGTTTTTCCTCCAGAGCAGTTTCCAAATTTTTAATTGTGTTTCCGTAGGTCTCTCCATTTATGGTAGACCACCTCGGCTATATTCAATAAGCAAGACCCCTTCAGCATCCCAGAAAACAGTTGCCATCAGTTTTGTTCCAGAAAATTGCGTCTAGGCCTTTTCTGGTGGTGGAGAGCCTTTATGAACCAATTACATGGATTCTGGTCCTAGTGATGTACCTAAATCTAATTCCCGGTGATAATTCGAAAAAAAATGTCCCTCTCCAACTAAGCCCAATTTTTTTGAGAAACTTCTTTTCTGTAAAGTTTTTGTTCAGGTGTAAGCAATTTGGGTATCCAACGTGCAGACACCTTCTTCATACCCAAATCGTCATGCAAAATTTTGAAGATACTTGTTTCGGGATACACCGACTTCATTGGTAATGACAGAAATCTTCACACGCCGATCTTTCAGTACCAAATTTTTGAGTTTTCCCACAATGTCATTTCGAGCTTCAACGGGTCGTCCGGACTTTGGCTCATCATTGATTGATTCTCGACCCCATCGAAAGAGTTTAGACCAATATTTTACTTGAAAATAAGATGGTGCATCTTCCCCATACACAGCAACCATCCTTTAATGAATTACTCTTGGACCATTGCCTTATTTTGTCAGAAACTTTATTAAGCTGCGATGTTCAACCTTAGTTTCACCCATTTTATTGACACATAGAATATCTCAAATCTCTGTAAACGGCGCAAACTAAACACAACTTAGCACGTATACTTCTAACAGTAACAGCAATTTTTTAATAATTTGTTTGACATCGTCACTTTTTTGTTTCATGGCTAGATAGATAACATAAAAATACGGTCTTGTAGTTATTATTGGCACTGCCATTGACCCAGTCATTGGCGCACTATTTTAAACTAGAATTTAACCAACGCTTTAAAAATAAAGAAATAAAGCTTCCTTTTGATTTAGAATTTATAATTTTTTCATGAAAACTTTACACGTAACCTGTTCCATGTACATTTTATTATAGTATTTTGAACACCGATAATGGGAAATTTCGGGTACAATTCGTACACTTTATGGCAAAGTTAACAACATATATATTATTAGCACATATAAAACGCAAGTCTTTATTAACAATTTTATTATTTTTTGGTGGAGAACTATTTTCCTCCTGGTTAGAGATTGTCGGCATTTCTTCCCATTGGTCCTTCGTTTTGTCGTTGCTTTCTATGTTCATAGCCGATGTTAAATCCCTAACGTATGTTGGTTTTTTGTTTCTATTGTTTACTCTTATAAAAGTTTCCTTAGTCACATTTTCGATAAGTCCTGTCTTTTTTAATTTGTACTGCCGGAATGATATTTTCTTTCCTTGCCTTTTTCACAGCTTTTCCCATCGTTGTCTTAATCGCCGCATTAAATTCTTTCGTCCGTTTTTTTTTCATTTTTGATTCTTTCTTTTCAATCCTTTCTTTTTGTTCATCTTCCTGTACTTTTTCCACCCAGGCGACGTTATCACAAAAGGCACTCTTTCCCTATGGGTTTTCCCTTTGCGCTCAGGTGTATTTGGCGACAACAAATATTCACCAAGTTTTTTATGAGGAGAACTATGTTGTTCAACAAGAGGTGATTGGTTATTGAAAACAGTTCATTTTTCTGAAAAACTAGTAGAGGGTAAACAAATTATCATTTACTGAAGGTTCATGTATAATGTATTCTACGCTGTTACTTTCATTATGTCTAAAACCAACAGATGATGTGCATCCTGGGGTATCTGTTGACGTAGGCGATTGTTATAAGTGAACATCAGATACGTTAGGACTGTGTGGAAGTATTATTTGGAATTAAAATTGGCATAGCAGTCATTTATTGTTCTGTAAATCCAAGTTCTTCGATAATCACCACAGTTTCTGTCAAATCGGTATCTTCAATTCTAATTACGGAATCATTTATTTCATCTTCTACATCATCGCCCTCATAACTTGATAATGAAAAAAAAATTTAACCAATAACCTAAAGTCTTCATTGGAGTCAGCCACATTTTCACTTCTTTTTTTGCTTAATTACAGTTAGCTTTTCAACACCGATGATTTTAATGAAATCATCATAAGTCATGCTGGGCTTATCATTAATTTCTATGTTAGAAGGTATATTCCTTTTAGAGCTCTTTCCGAGGCATTTCGAGAAATCAATAATATCCACATTATAAGGATACAAACCGCAAGCCCTGAAACCGTTACAAATAGATCTAGGTTTTAGATATTTCAGAGCTTCCTGTAAAATGGAAGCAAAATTCACGTTGTTTAATTGAGCGAACGGGTTGTTTCTCCTCCATTGTAATACAGCTAAATACAAGCGTTTCTTAAGGGTTTAAAGCACGCGACATCTGCTCGCAGCAGTATTCTGGTAGCATTCTGATATAATGCTACCAAAGTTATCTATAGTCTTGAACGAAGAACACTAAGCTCGTACGTCATATGAGTCTTATGGCCATTCACAAATAAAATTATGAGAAATTCAATATTTTCTTTAACACGATGAGTACATTCGAAACATAATTCAAAAACAGTTCTGCTTTCATCCACCTATCTTCACTAATGCCTAGACCCCAATCATCTGACACACTATTAACGCTATTAGTTGGAAGTCTCTTGTGGGGGTATATTATCATTGGCGGAGTTACTGCACCAGATGCCGCAAATGTAAAGATTACACTTGATACACATTCTTTGGGCCTCGTGGAGCAATCACTTTTCCCTCTTTAGGGCATAAGAGGAAACATGTTTCATCCCCAGTATATACCCGGTCGGATCAATTAAAATATCTAAAAATAATTTTTCTTTTAGATATTTCCCTATCATAGAGAACCAGTTTCTAATATCGTTTACCGACACGGCACTTCTTGCTTTAGTAACAGATTCTGATGTTCGGTTAACAAGATGTTGGCTCAGGAATGCATTATACGAATGTGTTCCTGGTGTATTCTCTTTAAATGTAGTTCACCTGGGCTTCACATCTAGAGAATTTTTAAAAATGCCTGTATATCATTTTTTCGCATTGGAAAACTTTTTAGGTAGGTATGAATGATCCATTTCGCTAATGTGCCTTCCTCTTCTTCAGGTAGGACGACGGACCATGACGAAATTTACCACCCATACGCTACTGAATTGTTTGCCTAGGATTACCGTATAGCAGCTGGCTTTTTGGGAATTCCATTTTCTACATCTAGCAAAGCTTTTTGCTAATAATAAAAGAGCTAATAGCTCTTCATCATACTTGTAATTTGGTTTTACCTTCGGCATAATTTCAATCTGTTGATAAAAAGAAATATATGTACCTATTGATCTTGAATGAATCATAGTACAGCAAACTTTCAACAAAATCAGATAACTAGTTTCTTTTACGTTTGGATCATCTAGATCCAAAACTAGAAAAAAGCAATATTAATAAATTTAAAAGTTATGTTTTTAACCTGTGAGTGCCAATTATTAGCACTATACTAATTTCGTGTGGCGCTAATTATTGGCACTTGTGCCAATAACTACGTAGGTTATTAGTTTTGGGCCCAGTAGTCGGCACCCTTACAATTAAATTAAATAAAAGATGTTTTTGTTGAATATTGTTAAAAAACAATTCTAATAAGGGTTAAAATGATACTTAAACAAAATATATGATCATTAAAATTAAAAATGCAGATCTACTTACCTTTAATAATCGCAACTTGCTAGTGAAAACGTTAAAATTAGCACTGTCAATATGGTATATGTTGACACAACGGGAAGCCACTTGCAATCATACGTATTAATATTTACTCTCCGCTTAGTACACAGCTACTTTAACATAGATAGCTATGTTAAAGTAGCTTAAGTAAGTTCGTAAGTATGAAGGAATTCCTATAAATAACGAAAATACACAACAGTGACAATCACTAAGACAGTGCCAACTACTAGTTCTCTTACCCTATGTGTTCTTTAAAGAAACCTTAATTTGCACGGTTTTAGTAGAGAACAGCGGATAATTCTTTTCTAAAAAGACTTTTTGATCCATTATTGTAACATTCGCGGTATCAAGTCTAATCTTAATGCTATTCACCAACATCATGAACAAGTACAACCTGACATTTTGTTTTTATCTGAAACAAAAGTCTTCTGAAAACTACGATCCACACGACTTACTATACCTCCAATACAATCTTCACTCCGCCTCTCGATACAAATGAGGAGTATGTGGCTATCTCAAGAAAAACATCGCTTACAAGAGGATATCTTCTTTGGAGAATAAGAAATTCAACGTGGTTTTAAATCTTGTGATATCTCAATTCTGAGAGATTTCAACGTTCATAACTCTAATTGGCTTAGATTTTCGTCTACTTCTAACCTTGCTGGTCATAGTGCAGAAACATTTACTCTTTCATGTGACATGAACCCTCAAAAATCCTAGATCACCCTAAACATACTCCACATCTTCTAGACCTCTTTCATATGTCAACATACTTACTCAGTTGATAGAACCTAGTGGTGTTTTAAGTCAGATAAATGGTGTGATTTACCGGATCATGGCTTGAGTATTGCTTTTTTTTTGTTTTCACAAGCATTACTTTAGAAAAAAGTTCCACTTTCAGTAATCCGCTTAATCAATGTTATACTAGGTTATCAACCGATGAAAATAAATATGTAAAATTGCAACGTTTCTCATATCAATACAATGCTCCATTGGTTATACACGAATATGTGATGAATACGTGCCCTTTAGTATCGCATATAAAAAAAATTGAACCGGCTACTATTAAAGTTAGGAACCATAACTATTTAACGGGTTAGGTTAAGTGTGCGCCATATCAGTATTGCAATTCAAATTTTAAAGACGCGAAAACCGTCACTGTCGTATTCCATAACGTGATCTGTTATGCTGCTTATTTCCTTCTTGAATAGCTGGTTTCCGTGAAGAAAATTGTGTTTTGTTACAAAGTCTGTAGACATTAGGAAAATAAAGTTTAGATTCATAGTTTCCTTTAGATTTATGAGTAGTAACATATAACTTTGCCTCTTATCCAGACAATGATAAAAAGTCACCAAATCCGCAAGTAGTAGGGTGAAGGGTTTAGTTTGTTGGTGAGCAAGGCATCTTTCTATACCAGTATTCGAGTATACGAGTTTCGGGGGAAAAACTAATCGACACTAGCCCGCCCTCAAAGGAAACATTCTGTAGCCACCTTTCTAACGACAGTGTTGGCGAGAAAAAAGAGCGAAAACACATTTGGGGTACAAAATTTAGGACATTATTAGGACTTGTATCTCAAAACGCACGTGTTATGGTTAGCCCACATTTTTGAACACTTACGTAAAACTTATTTAGGTGCGCATAAGTTGGCCCCGTTTACTGTTACACAGCCATAGGCTTAGCATTTGATGCCATAGAAAAATTACAAAAATCAAATTATATGCGGGATTTGCTGTTTTAGACGTCTTTAAAACCATCCTACTTATGAAAGTATGAAAGAAACTAAGGGGAGATTATCATGAACGAATTATTAGGGTTGCGTGCAAAAATGAACGCTCATTCTGCTACTAGGGCTATTGTGATACAAATCACCACTCAACAGGACAAGGTGGCTCTAAACCCCTGTGAGGTTTCAGACCAATCGATACATGACCCTGGTGCTATGTAGAGAGCTATGTGCAAACGGAGACGGAGACGGAGACGGGACGGAGACGGTGACGGAGACGGAGACGGAGACGGAGACGGAGACGGAGACGGAGACGGAGACGGAGACGGAGACGGAGACGGAGACGGAGACGGAGACGGAGACGGAGACGGAGACGAAGACATACAGAGACAGAGATAGGAATGGCATCATCCAATTTTCAGTTCATACTGCCACCTTAAGGCAGTGGATTTTTATGTAGATGTATATCTATATATGCTAAGCAATATAACATTAAGAATGAATATTTGCAGTACCTTAATTTTCATGTGCTTATTTATAACATAATCAATTTTGCTCGTAGCAATTGATAATAACCTGTATTTTACATATATCCAGCTGGTATTGTAGACAAAGAAATAATTCGTTGGTTGTCTCCCTCAGTGTGACATGAATTAAAGTAAAAAAAAATTAAATAAGAACAAATTTAAGAAAATTCACCACTTGAAGAAATGTGTTTTTTTATGTTTCTTTCTCAATTAAGTGTAAAATATATAGTGTGTCTCAAAATTACTTTTCTTGTCTAGAGGTCAAAATGACCGGCCATGGCAGTATTAGGTATTTACAATAGCCGACGGTGCTAATGATTAAGATATTTGGATATCGTTATTTTCGGCGGTCAATTTGAAAACGCATCCTTATACAGTAAATGTGCCCTTGTCGCTGAAGACATTCACCATATTCAATTATCTGGTTCTTTCCATGAAGGAACGCCCGCTATAAGAGTTTACAGCGGCATGAACATGACTACTGGTGAGGATAGAATAGCATCTGTATAATTGAGGTGATACAGATGTCAGTTGTACATCAGGAAATTTTAATATGATAAATATATCCATGGCTGTAGAAGACGATATCAATGTTAGATTTCTGATATATTACATCAAAGCACTTAAAAGTTCTGGAAGGAAAGACAACTATTCGAACAAGTTCTTAGTGGACTCGACATATGTACCATTTAAAGGAGATATCCAAACCCAATTCTCGTAGAACATACACAATCGCTTGTTTGGGGACAAATAATGTTCAATATCGATATTGCACAAGTCTGGAGGGTTAGTAGGTAAGGTAGACGTTGTCTTAGCAGGCGTAGTAGTCATTTCAGCTATAGCAAATGTAGTAGCGGTAGTAGGGTATAATGAGTAGATCGCCATAATATCTGTCACTGCTAAATCACGAAAATGTTTTTCATGATATGCAAACATGACAGAATTTCCGTCATGCGTGCGTTGTAAACCTAAAGCATGACCAATCTCATGTAATACTATAGTAAAGTAGCTGATTTGTTCCTGTGGGGGATCGCTCGAGTCTTGAAGGTACCATCGCTCACCTTATTTATTTGAACTATACTTTGATCATTCTTCGGAAAGTCTGATTGTCCTAGGATACTACCGGGTCCATCAAACTAATATTCACATTGTTTACCTGCGCTTAGCCTAGAATGATTATATCGTTGAAACTATGTTAATATACCATAATTGATAGAACTGTATTTAAATTCTAAAATTGAATGTTTTGACCAAACTTTAAACGCATTAGGCGTCAATATTAGTAGGACAGGCTTTTCGAAATTATATAGATGTGTTACATATCGCTGGTAGTATCTTGGCTGGTACTTCTCGGGGTGGTTAGTAATTTTAGGGTTTCATCATTCAGAATACCATCGGCAGATAGTCCATAGTATTATTGAAAGGATTTGAATCCACTTCTAATGATCATACTATGATTATCTTCGACGCGCCTGTATCTTCATTTATGTAACCATATGCATGCAAATATGCTTCAACCATCTTCAAATTACGTTCATCATCACTATGTCATTAGTGCAGTAGCACTGCACAGTACTGCAAACACCGCAGCAGCCTCCATCGCAACTAGCAGAACTTCACGTTTAAACAACCAAAAGAAACGAGTTCAAATATAAGGTTTATCGATAAAATAACGTATTAAATTTTACGTATATTGATAGTGAATAGCTCATACTCAATTAATACATCATGCAAAATAGCGCAATATGCCGAAGCATAGGCAGCAAACGCCAAGATGCTTCAGCTTCCAATTTCAAATAAATAACTATGTTATGAATACTGTCGTTTTGACGAGTACAGTTAATTACAAATATCGGCTGTCTCTTAAATTGTTCGTAACTAAGCATATCGCATTGCGGTTAATTAGAATATTGATTTCTAAAGTTTAAATACCCTTCGTAAGCGTCCACATACTTGTTATCTGCGAAAACGAGATATTGCTGTTCGTATGGATATCTTCTATTAATATTTGCTTTAAATTCGAGATATTTATGTGATCGAATTTTGCCGCACTCTCTTCTTTCCTATTACGCTTTTTGGTATGAAAAGTCACTAGTAACCATTGAGGAGGGTGAAAGCCGTTACTGTTCTTCACCGCCCAAACCAGTGTCGTTGATAGCTGTAAGGACAGATGTATTTATAAATCTCGAGTGTGAAACGCAACTTGTATCTTCGAAGTCTTATTAATCTTCTTAAAGATAGATAACTTCATAGCATTATTTGGAATTCCATACGGAACTTTCCATGTAACTTTCGTTCAGTCAATCTTAATATCCATTTTTCCGCTGTAGCAGACCACTGCGAACCAACACCAGCTCTTGACGTATGTCGACTAGAGGCTTCGTATAACCCTCCGCAAATCCTAAAACATGCTTGAGTGGTATGGAAGCGCAGAAGGCGGTCTTGGTGCTGTTTACCAGTTAAAGAGGTTTATTTTGCAGACTACATCCTGCATAGGATAAACAGGTACTTTGATCCACAGTATATGATCAAAATCCCTTAATGGTGCTGTTAATGCCAGGTAAACGAAATTTCAATCACCTGCTTGCCTAACGTGAATCGAATCCCATCGAATAGGAAGAGGGGCGTATTATTTGTAAGGTTATACTCTTTGATTGCTTCCTTAGGGGTCAGAGTAAATATATAACACTATCATTAGTAGCTGTAATGAGATCAGCTTTTTGAATAACCCTATTATTCTCATCGGAGTTGTTGTATGCGTTTGTCGTCGACCTACTGCCGAAAATTTCAAGCCCCATACTTCTTGAGCTCCAATCCAATAGTTACCTTCCCGTTACCGAATTCTACTAATCAACCGTCTTGATCAACACATTTTAATGTGATGCTGTCTACACGTCGTATAAGTACAGGTAAATAAATAACTGTGGACGGCTCCTTGATTAATTTATAAAGCGGTTCAATGTGTACTTCAAACCAAAAGACGGCGTGGAACTGCTCATTGCTCCTATGTTCGCCTCCAGTTAAATTACACTCCATATGTATATTTGTAACTTTAATTATTTGATCATCCATATTAGATTGATGGATGTCACATTTACATGTGTTTGTGTTTGTGTTTGTGTTTGTGTTTGCGTTTGCGTTTGCGTTTGCGTCTGCGTTGCGTCTGCGTCTGCGTCTGCGTCTGCGTCTGCGTCTGCGTCTGCGTCTGCGTCTGCGTCTGCGTCTGCGTCTGCGTCTGCGTCTGCGTCTGCGTCTGCGTCTGCGTCTGCGTCTGCGTCTGCGTCTGCGTCTGCGTCTGCGTCTGCGTCTGCGTCTGCGTCTGCGTCTGCGTCTGCGTCTGCGTCTGCGTCTGCGCTTGCGCTTGTGCTTGTGTTGTTTGTGTTTTTTGTGTTTGTGTTTGTGTTTGTGTTTGTGTTTGTGTTTGTGCTTGTGCTTGTGCTTGTGCTTGTGCTTGTGCTTGTGCTTGTGTTTGTGTTTGTGTTTGTGTTTGTGTTTGTGCATAATGTAATATTAATATTGTGATTTGATATGCGAATTATGTTATGATATTTTTTATGTTGAAGCGTTGTGCGTTGTGTAATTTTTAAAATAGTTATTAGATGTTTGTTGTTCTATCTGACATAGGTTTTAAAGTCTGTTTGTCGTAGCTTATTTTTTGATTTTATAATGTAATCTTTTGCGTAATGAACTTATTTAAGATTTAGATGTTTGTGTTTTTGTTTGCGTGCGTATGCGTGCGTCCATGCGTCTCCGGTTGAAGGACGTGTGTGTCTCCGAACGAATACTAAGAAGTTAAGTTTATTAATTCTTATTTATTTGGCTTAGAGCTGATTGGATTTTGTCAGAAATTCATCGGCGGAGAAGGGTGTTTATTAGGGGAAGTTATTGGTTTTATCAAATGTTTCTAAAACAGCTTCATATTTCAAAGATATAAAAGTACGAAAATGTAGACCTTAAACTTACCAATTAATTATGTTCTGTGCAATTTTGTTATATGACGCGTAATTTAGCGGCAAAAATTCATAGAATTTAAGTGTTAGTTAAAATATTTTCATTACCTGAATAACGATTAATTTTATAAGAAACGGCGTGGACGTATTTTTGAAAGAAAAATAAAATTTTACATAAATGTTCTTTATAAAGTTTTTTAAAGTAAAGCGCAATAAATGTAAATATTAAATAAATTTGATTGAATATGCCGAAACTATGTTATCGATATTTTTTATGGAAGCGGTTGGCGTTGGAATTTTTTAAAATCAGTATCTAGATGTCTGTTAGCTTCTATCTGACATAAGGTTTTAAACGTCTGTTTGTCGTAGATTATTTTTTTGATTTTATAATGTAATCCTTTTGCGTAATGAACTTATTATAAAGAATTTAAAAGAATGTTATTAAAGTTATTTTATTTATTCTAATTTCCATTTCCAGGTTGGAAGGACGTGTGGTGTTCCACACCAGATATTTATAGAAGTTGACGGTTTTGTAATTCTTATTTTCAGGTTGGCATCTAGATGTGTATTAACTTCTATCTGATATAAAGCTTTAAAAATCCATCTGTCTCAGACTATTGTTTTTGTTTTTACATTCTTGACTATTTTCGTTATGAATGTATTAAAATACCTAGTGTGGAATAACACACGACGTTCCAACCTACAAAGTGTAGATTAAAAGAAATGAAACAGTTTTTATAATTTTTTTAAGCATAATTATGCATTCCCCTTTTTAATGTGTTCATAACGAAAATAGGTGGCATTTAAAAACAAAAACAATAATCTATGTCAGAAGTACGTACAAGCATCATGTTGTTTAGACGTGAAGAGAAATGTAAATACTAACTTAAAAAAGTTCGAAAGCCGCCCGCTTCTATGAAATACCGATAATACATTTTAAGCGTTTTGAATCCTATTTAAATACTTTTTAAACTTAGTTTGCTTTATATTAAGGAACCTATAAAGAACAACATCTTCTCTAAAACGTATTCCTATACATTTTCTTATAAAATTAATCGTTATTCCGATATTGAACAAATTCAAGCACACATAAGTTCTATTTTAGGAATTTTTTTACGGCTAAATTGCATAGAACATAATTGATATGTTTAAGTACTTTATGTTGATATTTTTATATCTTTGAAATACACAGGCATCATAAATTAGTCATAAAACCAAAAACTGCTCATAAAAAACCGCATTTTTCCGCCGGTGAATTTGTTGAAAAATCTAATCAGCTTCAGGAGAAATGAAAAGAGGCTGAAATACGAAGTTTGAAGTACGCCCGTCTTGTCGTTCTGTAGTTATTGTGGATACTAGCATTTATCCACCCACGTATATACGTACGCTCGAACGCACGCAAGCATGCACGCACTCCCGCTAACTCGCTCGATCGTGCGCTCACACGCACTCACCCGCCTACCGACCGAACCAATGACCCACCGACCCATTCCTCCATCCACACACACACACACACACACACACACACACACACACACACCACACGCACACCCATACGCACACCCACACGTACAATCACACTCACAAGCACACGCACAAACACACGCGCACACACACGCACACAAACACACACACACACACACACACACACACACACACACACACACGCACACGCACACGCACACGCACACGTATACGCACACACACATACACCACACGACACACACACACACACACACACACACACACATATGCACACACACACACAAACACACACATCACACACACACACACACACACACACACACACACACACACACACACACACACATCATGGCCATTTTTTGTCGTAACTTGGCCAAACGTTATAAAATGAACGTCGATTTAGCGGTAGTGAAGAAAAAGTGGCTTATATAACTTTCTACATATACCTACATACGTATATGTAGGTTGGAACATAAAGAGGTGTTGCATAATTTTCTTAAAAAAATAATTATTAAGATTATTTCTTTTTTGAAAATTTTCGCTTTGTAGGTCGGTCGGGCGGGTATTGTTCCTTACCAGATATTTTAGAGAATACTCTCGTAAGAAACTTAATTAGGCTAATCCCTTATCTCTTTTATCGGGAATGTTTTGTCTGTGTTAAACTCAATTGAAATATTATGGGTAAGTTAAAATTCGCCGCGGACTATATCTAACAATTTTTTATTTACTTTTTAAGTAGACCTTGCCGTCCCTTGGTATCTTATATTATTAATTTATTTGTTCAGTTTCTATTAAGCTAGAAGTATTTTTTTTTATTTTAGGGTCTACATTGGAAGATGTCAACATTTACGTCAGAAGTTCGTCTATACCTTTTTGTACAAGTAGCTTGAAAGAAGTCAAAAGTCTATTTCGAAAGGTAAATGAAACAAAGTCATGTTTTACGGTAAACGAACTGAAAAATGATTAAATAGAAATAGCATTTAGTTAGTTACTATGTACATATAAGGAGAAAGCGGTGTTTTATTTATTATGGTGACTGTTAGAGCATTTGTTGTTTAAACCTTAAATGTTTTTTAAAACATTCTACTTAAATAAATATACAAATTATATGTATTTTTTGATATGAAGAAAATAATATTTTCGTGACTAAGCTTATTTACAAGAAAATACTGTAAACTTAGATTGTTAATAATGTATTATAAAAGCAGTAACTTGCTATTTATAAATTTAACGTCAGTACAATGTACAAATACTTTCAAAGGTAATGTGTATTTAGGGTTGGTATTAAAGACAAGCAATTAATAAGCCGTTTATTTCTTACCCTAAAATTGACTTATTGTGTATATTTGCTTCTGGGTTTTTATTTAAATTGTACCATGTAACTAATTGCCTCCAATATGTAGTTTCAATCAGTAACTGTTACAGACAGTAGCAATAATGCACTACTAGTTTTATGTAAGTTGTGTTCCAAGATTGGCTGCATACATCTAATGTTTTAGGCCCCATTACCTTCCGAACTTACCGCGAACGTCCCACTGCTCTTAAGAAAATACTTACTTACTTACTTAACCTTCACGCCATTCCCTTGCGGGGTAGGCAAAACAATCCCTGCCTCTTATTTATTTTTCATTCACAATCTTTCTCCATGCTTTCCTATCTCCGCATACCTCCCTAGCTTCCGCAAGATTCATACATAGTCTCTGACATGCCCTTTTGTTTTTAAAACTTCTTATCTTTCTTTCCTTTATCATAGATTCTACTACATTCAGCCAAGTTTTACGCGGCCTACCAGACCCGGCCTTTCCCCTAACCTCACCCACATATATTTGTTTTGTTAATCTTGCGTTGTTCATTCTCTCAATGTGACCAAACCAACGTAATGTACAACTTTTATATCTATCCATCATAGTCTTTTCCTCACCACACTCCCTCATTATGCATTCATTTTTTATCTTGTCCCGTCTCGTTTTACCACATGCGCTTCTCAGAAATCTCATACCCACGGCATTTATTTTTCTTTCGTGCTTTTTTTGACATACCCATGTCTCACTTCCATACAGTACTGACGGGACGAATACGCCATTATAGATTGCTCGTTTCGCAGCTAGACTCATGCTTTCATTTCTCATTATCGTCCACATACTTCCAATAACTTTCCTTCCAGCATTGACCCTTCGTCCAATCTCGCTCTCAATTGTACCATCTGCAGTAAACATTCTACCGAGATATACCAGCTCGTCCACTTGCTCCACCATTTCATCTTGCAGAGTAAATACTCTACTCTCCTTTCCACCTTCCCGATTGAACACCACAATCTTAGTTTTGTTCACGTTTACCTTTAGGTCCATGCTCTCACAGACTGTATCAAACTTCCTCAGAGCGGTTTGCAGCTCATCCGCACTGTCACTTAATAAGACTGTGTCATCTGCATACACCAGAGTCGTACATTTACGTCACCAACCATTACACCATTTGTATCGTTACATGCTTGTCTAAGACATTTATCCATGTATATATTGAACAACCACGGTGACATCACACAGCCTTGTCGCACCTTGCTCAATATTAAAGTATTCACTCACACCTCCTCTCACCCTAACACATGCCCGACTACCGTTGTATACTGCCCTTATTCCATTTATTAGACCTTTATTTACGCCATATTCATTTAATCTTTCCCACATCTTCTCTCTATTCACTCTGTCTTATGCTTTCTCCAGATCTACAAACGCACAGTACAACTTCCTTTTTACCTTTAAACACTTTTCGATCACCTGCTGGAGAGCAACCATCTGATCGACACATCCTCTCCCTGGCATGAAGCCACCTTGCACATCCCACATCTTAGATTGTGTAGTTTCTCGTACTCTATCAATCAGTATTCTTCCAAAAACTTTACCAGGTACGCGGAGCAAGCTTATTCCTCTGTAGTTCTTACAATCACTCTTGTTCCCCTTACCTTTATACAATGGTACAATGATCGCGCTCTTCCAATCACTCGGCACTTTTCCACACATAAGGCATACATTGAATAATTCACGCAATCTTCGTATAAGCTTTGCACCACCATACTTGAGCATTTCACCAGTGATTTCATCTACGCCTGCTCCCTTGCCGTTTTTCAACCTTCCTACCGTTTTCTCTACCTCATTTATTCCAATATCCTTCTCAGTTTCATTCATCATTTCTTCTATGTTCTCCTTATCTAACCCTTCAGTCTTACTTTCCTCACTACTGTACAGCTTTCCGAAATATTCTTGCCAGCATTTCCTCACTTCACAATCGTCCCATACTATTTCGTTTCTATCATTCATCACTCCTGCAGCGTTCTGTTTTGGGCCACGTTTAGTATTTTGACCCATTTCCAGAAGAGTTTTTGTTTCCCTCAAAATCATTCTGCATTTTCTCTCCTTCTACAGCCATCACTTCCTCTTTACTTATCCTCACTGCCTCCTTCGCTTCTTTGTTTCTTAATCTGTACACCTCATACAATCGTTTCTTCTCAGTCTCATTTTTGCAGCAATCATTGCCATGTACGCATCTTTTTCTTACTTACTGCCTTTTTACCGACTCATTCCACCAAGCACATTTTTCTGTGTACCTACAATCACTCTTCCACATATTCGCACGGCACAATTGACAACAGAGTTTTTCAAGCTTATCCATGCACTCTCAACGTCAGTGTCTTTTATTTGTTCGTTCCACACTGTTTCGTTCACATTCAGCTCTTTATTCACAGCATCTACGTATTTCATTCTCGCACCACTATCCACTAGTTTGTCAACCCTAATTCTGGACGTTCGCACTACGTTTGCTTTCCTTCTCCACACCCACTTTTGCCCTAAACACACTCTCGATACCACCAAAAAGTGGTCCGATCCACACTCCGCTCCGCGCATTACTTTTGTGTCTTTCACCAGGTTTCTAAGCCGTTCATCATACACTATCAAGTCTATCATACTTTTAGATTCACCTCTTTGCCATGTATACATATGCACATTTTTATGTTTAAACCACGTATTGGATACAAACAGGCTTCTCTCCACACAGATGTTCAGCAGGTGTTCACCGTTCTCATTGGTTCTTTTGTCTCCGAACTTTCCTAGAACGCGTTCACTATGTTCTCTCTGTACACCCACCCATCCGTTCATATCCCCCAATATAATCACTCTTTCGTTTGGCTTACATACGTTCAACACGTTCTCTACCTCATTCCAGAAGTTCTCACGCTCCTTAAGAAAATAAAAGACTTCAATCGACGTTTTTGCCTTTATTTTTTGTTATTTGGTTCTAACAAACTGAAAATAAAAGGGACTTATTGGCAGAAGTATGCGAGTAAACGTTATGTTGTGGAGCTGACCGGCGAATGAAATAATTACTTAAGAGCGCTAGAAGCAATAGGAACCAAAGTGTGATCGGGCACTACAATTAAGCACTACATTTTGCTATTATTTCGGTTTTAAAGTAATAAAAAGGAGGAATAGTATAAATACAAGAAAGTTACAAATATTTTATTTCAAACAACAGAAGAATCAAACGTAAAAGGTTAAATTATTTTTAAAATTATTATAACGTGTCGTAACGTGTACTCGCGTACATATTGTGGCGAGTTTACTGTTAATTTAATATATTTTAAATAATATTCAGTAAATTATTTGATAAGTGGAGATTTGTACTGCATACTGATGATGTAAATGAGCTAATCGATTATTCCTAGCAAAGGTAGCCCGAGATGGTATCAAAGAATGTAATTCAGCAGAGCAATAGCCATTATTATAATTCCGATAGTACAAAGAAAGAACTGAAACGATTCTTCTATGCTCAAGGGACTGTATGTCAAAAGTTAAAGACGGGTATTGAGGGGCACTAACCCAGAGGTGAAAATTATATTATAGATGAGGTCGAATTTGGGCCTTATACAATAGAAAGAGTTGTCGGGAAGTAAAGTACTGCTTAGATCTATACAAAAAGCCTATTTTACGAGCAGCTGTTTTGGTAGCTGACAGAAGACGGTCAACACATGATAGATTTCAAGGTAAAGTCATTCACAACAGAATAATCGAATCTGAAAACTTAAGATTTAAGCCATTTATCTTTTTTGGGGGACGCAAGGCAACACTGAGTTTTGTTAGTATTAAATCTAACTAGATTATAGCTTTCCCATTCGAGAATACATTGAATGTAATTGTTGATTGAGTTTGCCATTTCAGCTATAATGTCTTGAAAGATAGAAGGTAGATTACCATTGTGAGTAGACTGAGATGAACTACAATGAAGAGTGTTGTCAGGAAAGCAATGGATAGGATTGGTTGTTGAAGAAATAAGGTCATTTATGTATAGTAGCAAAAGTGTAGGTGCTATAACTGATCACTGTGGCACTCCCGCGTTAATGCTAACTTCTTTTAAAAAACAGCTGATGAGCGTATCATTTAACTCAAACGAGGTGAATACTTATGCCAAACTTGGTCAAATGCCTTTGAAATATCTAAAACGACTACAACTGTTTCACCGGATTGCTCTAATGTATTATTCCAAACTTGGTTCACATATAAAAGAATGGCTTTTTCCATAATTTTAGACAAAATGGAAGTGATAGGATAGGTGAACATTTGCTAACTTCCATGATGAAGGAAATTTCCTAGAAGACATAGAGATCGAATAGAGCTTAGATAGGACTGGTACTAGTTCGGGGCAACATTTATTTAAGGCAATAGCTGGGATACTGTCTGGGCCGGTCGCATGATTTTGGACCGCTTTATTAGATTTTCATTTAATTCCAGAACTATTTTTCAAAGATATCGCATCAGCACGAGCCCTATTGAACCAGGGTTGGGAACGTAAATGACTTATACGATTTTGTTTTGTTTGGGAATGTATAACTCCATGCTCATGAGGATCACTTCTGATATTGAAAGAGCAATGTCCGAAGAAGAGGACTACTTAAAACAGTATTCACGCCATGAAAAGGTTGCAAAGAAATCTCGTAAATCACTCCCTCTAGCTGACTTAAAGCACCACAAGGTTCTATTAGAGTTGCGAACAACAATGGAATTAGGGGCAGTAGAAACTATTTCTATGAGACAATGGTCAGATAGACCTAGAGGGGAAAGAACGGAAGTTTTATAAACAAGTGGGTTTGATGTAAGAAAGAGATGTTAGTAGATGAAAATTAAAGCTAATTAGAGTTATAAACATTGAAAGCTCCTACAATGAGATATTGAAATATGGAAACTGAGACAGAAGGTAGTCAACTTTCAAACTAAGGTGATCAAAGAAGCCTTGAAAGTTACTGTCATTAGGAGACATATAAATGCAACACTAAAATTTCACAAATTTAGGACCAGAATCTTTAAACCAAACCACGTCAAAATTTTTATTTTTCAAGGAAGAAATCTTGCAATCAATGCTGTCCGTGGTATAGGCACATACGCCTCCTTCATATCGCAAGTTAGAGTGAAGGTTGATTGGGGATATCGCCTTTCAAATGTCAGATTGTAGATGTAGATAAGGAGGTTTCCTGTGATAAGTCCCAATCAATGACTTGGAATAGTGTCGTAGGTCTTACTTTTTCTACGAAAAGGGCACTCAACAAAATAACAGTTAGTAATAAAATGTGACAAAGGCGCCTCCTGACCTTCAAGTTTTAAATTAATAATGTAATACCCCAGATTTCAACGTCCGCGTAAGTCGGGAATGCGGATTGTTCACTCAAAATTCAATAAACTTACACAATCTCTTAAACTCCTCACACCCAGTGCGCGAGCGATCGCTACACACCTTAATTTTTTGCTCAATCTATAAATTGGCTACAAAATTCACTGTTATAGCTTAATTTCTAGACGCTCCCTTAATTTGCAATATAAGCTCTTTCCATCTCAAACTTTCTCATTAAAATCTTGAACTTAATTACTTAGTCTTCAGATATTTACGTCAAAGTGCTAAAAAGCTTCGCAATATAAAACTTACTAATTAAAGAATGCTTTGGAAACCGCTATTTAAATATCGTAACTTCGAAGATTCATCATAAACGTAAAATTAATCTTCACTAAGAATCACTTACTCGTCCAAATAACCTAAAAATTTAATATTAGTTTGGTTTCAAATCTCTATAAAACTTATAATTCAAACTAAAAAAAAATCTCATCTCTTACTCAATGAATCGCAAAGTATTACTCAACATTAATGGTATAAAAAAATCATGTCTGCAAAAATAATTTTTTCTTAATATAAAAAGGACTGATAAATTTTGGCGCTAATTTTGAGGCGAAATAACGAGACGCGTCCGATAAGACAATTTTTCCGTTATACGGTATCGCCTACTTCAAATGTCGCTAAACGTCTGAGTAAATCATAAGTCGGTTTACTTTTAATGTACACGGCATTAAGTCTTCGCTTGGCTATAAACTTCCTGAAAAATTTTGCTCCTTTCTACTAAAGGTGTTCTGTCGGCAAATTCCACATTTTATACCTCCCTTCCTTCTGCAGGTTCTCTATGCGTGGTTCCATCCAATACCATTTCTCTCCCATAATTGGCAAAATAGGGCATCAAGCTCGTAACTTCACGAGTAGCCGTGCGTGTAGCATAAGCCACCTGCGTTAAATATTTTTCCCAGTTTCGCTGGTTATCCTTGATATATAACGCTAACACTGTCTTCGTAACTCGATTAATTCGTTCTGAGGGATTATCCTGGGGACGGTAGTTTGCGTTAAAGATTATCTTAGCCTTATATAATGTTACCATTTTCTGGAATTCGTTACTTCTAAACTGTAAGTCATTGTCACACGACACGTGAGATGGTTCTCCAAACATAAGCACAACATTCTCTCCAATATTATTAGTTACACTAGCGGCGGTAGCGGATCGTAACGGAAAGAAAAGTACAATTTATGGAAAAGAATCAGCAACTACTAAAACACATGAATATCGTCTTATGGATCTCGGTAACTGTCCTACAATATCCGTGGCAATCATTTTCCAAGGCTTGTCGATAAAGGGATGTATGGCATAAGTCCAGCTGGTTTGTTTTGTTCGGGTTTATGATTAATACATCGACTAATATAAGGTACGACTTCTGCCTTTAATTTAGGCCAATAGTGTTATCGGGATATCCGCTCGTAGGTCTTATATACCTGCGAAGCCTGCTTTAGGGTTTCATAAATTTGCGATATAGTTTAGGGATGGTCCCCTTTCAGTACTACAATACACCATTGTGCTTCATCATCTCTCAATCTCGGAATTTTACATGCTTCAACAACTTCCTATTCTCTCGCTTCCACTTTGGGTACGCAATCGGTCTTACAGCGATATTTCGCTTCAATCCTATCCACTTGTCACTTCCTTCTGCTTTCGCACCCTCCTTCCCATCCTCTTCTACTATAGTCTCGTTCGGTAAGTCACATTCGTGATTACTGTCTATTTCAGGTGCGTCAATAACTGGTATGGAGCGCGATAAAGAGTCCGGTACGATATGTTGAGAATTGTTGAGATTCCAGGTATGCAACTGTAATGTAGTTTTGTTAAAGCATAATTGCATGCCAAGTATCTGTAACAAAAATGCTTTTATTTTTACAGGTAAACAAGTTATGAAGAGATGGGCGAATGTTCAGGACGCTTATACTAGATCAAAGAAAAAACAAACGGCGCAGGCGCATCTCATGTGAAGAAACATATTTTCAGTGACAAGATACTGTTTTTGCATTAGGTATCCGAGCAACAAGATATTGGGGATAGCCTAACTTCAAATACGGGCGAATAAGAAGACCAAATGCAACCAAGTACATTCAAAAACCTGTCCACACAACACTCACGAAAGTGGAAAGTCGACACAGTGGAAGAGAAAATGATGAAAGCTCTGAAAGAATCTGAAAATTGACACTTTTCGTTCTTCAAAGGCATCATTCACGCACTTGAAGCTTTCAATGAAGGCGATATTCTATAACTCCAAATGGGCGTACTTTAATTAATTTCCCTCACAAAACGACAGAAAACACAGAGGTTTGCTCAGGTTTCCAATGAAGCCCAGCGTCGTCCTCAAGCAGCCTATTCATCGCCTAGTCAGCTACAAACAGATCAACTTTAGCCTCCATTAACCTATTCATCACTAACGCCAGTGAATACCAGGACAGCAAAGGAATATTATAATAATTAATAAAGTCAGTGCTTTTTATCGACTTTTATCTCCATTACTTTCACCAGCCTTGTCATTCTAATCCAATTATACCGAGGAGTCTGCGAATTCTGTGGATTTTGCTTCCTAATCTTTTTCAATTATTTTAATTACAAATAAAGAAATAAATACTAATAAATCGTTTTACTTACCTAATTGCAACAGCTACCATTTGGATAGGTTGAATGCAATCTCTCTTACAGTATTCTGTCGATGGAGAGTCGACTGTGTAATTCATCAAAAGAAGAAATGGACATTCGAAAATAGTTGACGAATTTTTCTTCGTGTTTTCGTAGGTCTTCAAACAAATTATAAAATGCTCCCACAATAGTCCTCAAAACAATTGGGTGCAAACAATATGTTCTTTGCTTTTGTAAACATCGACGCCTTCGTTGATGCAATATCCACATTGCCGTAACACGCTTTCGATCCATTGCAGACAAAAGTTGAGTATTTAATGTTCATCCCTCGAACTCATTTCCACCAAATTGGTCGATAATAAGAATTTCCTGCATACGTACTTGAAATTTTGTATTTAGGCTTATCTTCATTTATCCTGGAGCTGATTAGATTTTGGGAGAAATTTAGCCACAGTGAAGGGGGTTTATTAGGAGTTGCTTTTTATTTTTATCAAACATTTCTGCAACAGCTGCATATTTAAAATTATAAAAATAGCCTTATATAGACTTAGTGATATGGATTAATTACGTTCTATGTAATTTTTTGATACGAAGTGTAATTTAGCGGCAAAAAGATTCCTGAAGTAGAATTTCAGTGTTAGTTAGTTTCTTGATATAAAGCGAAATAAGCGTAAAAAATAAATAAACTGTATTATCGATAAAGGTTGCATAATAATCCTGCTTATTAAATTATTTAATTTTTTTTAATTTCCATTTTGTATGTTAGAAGGTCGTGTATTGTTCCACACCAGATATTTATATTAAAAAACCTCTAAACCATTAAAAATGAATAACATAACGCCAAGTCTACATTCACTCCTACATACATGACAAGTTATGTAGCGAACTTCATTACTTCACTACGATAATTTTTTAATTTGGTTGTAGATTCAGAAAAAAATATCTGTAAAACTCGAGAAAAAGGTGTTTTTTCAACTCTACTTCAATTGTCAAATGTCAAACTTTGAACTTGAGTTAAAAAACACTACTTTCTTCTCTACTTGTACAAATAACTATTGTTACGCACTAATTAATTTCGATAATTTTTCATCGCTCGAATGCAACATACATGGAAAATCAAAATTATCGTTTATATTTTATTCCTTGTAACTTAATCTAAAACTTTTATTGTTTCACTACCATGTTATTAGTAATTTGGCAATTTCTCATAAAAAATTTTTATTCAGCTACTATTTTAGGATCAATTATTATTATTATTATTCTTGTTTGCGATAGATTGTGTGTATGTGACGTATTAATAATATTTTTTTGTGTTAAGTAAACATTATAGAGCAAACTTGCAAGTTTCACCGTCTATTTAAGAGTCATTCACTGATTATGAATTTAACTTAGGTGGTTTCTACCTTCATATAAATTGATCAAACTAAGACAATTATAAAAATCTCAGTCCTACATGAAATAGCTACCACCTATATTTTAAGATATAATTAAATGAAGGTTAAAATTGTACAGCTGTGCGTAAAGATATTTTCTTCAACTATTATGGTAATGTAATGTATAATACACAAAAAAATTGTTTTATACTTTGAAAATATTTTCAATATTTTTTCAAATATGTTCAATGTAAAGTTAGGCAACTTACATGACACCAAACGCTAAGGAGAAATTATTATTACCTGACTGAGTATCAACAATTAATGCTACCTGTTTACTGTATGACTAATTCATTTCTAATAATTGCATCCGAAACCCATTGATGTTATTCATTTTTAATCTGAACGCAACTATCATAGGGTTTGGTGTAATTATGATTTACTTTATACTTTGTAATACAAAGTTGTGTGAATGTTATATAAATATAATTGCGTTAGGTAGGTATGTTCTTTTTAAATACATAAATGAAATTATTATTTATTACTATTTTATAATTATTTTTATTCTGAACGAAAAAAGAATTAATATCACAAATAATAAATATTGGTATAAAATAAAGCTAAGACATATAAACTTCTCTTAGACGTTACTTCGACTCCTTCATGGATCAACCAATTCTGGGAGTAAAGAATAAATTATAAAAAAAACTGTTAATTTATCTTTGTGGTCCGAAAAGAATCATTTCTGCAAGTAAAAAAATATATAAATATTTGTTTTCTCTCCTACGTACGTCTATTTAGTTACCTTTCGATTTCTACAACGTGTATCCCCCCGCTGGTATAGATGACAAAATAACAAATATTCATTTTGGTAATGTAAAGCAATCCCTGCACTTGGTATAATAGTTATGGGTTTTTTAAGCCACCATTTTTGACCTTCTTTCACGCAATAATCTATTTTACCATTTTCAAATGCTTCAATTGGTGGGAGATTTTCTCTTTGTGCAGAGCACTTGACTTCAATTATCGCGTAGTCATCTACTAAACCATCAGGTGAACACGCCAGAAATGGAAATTCCTCAACAATAATTAACCCACTGCGTTGAACTTTTTTTTGATGTTGGTCTTCAAATAAAGAAATGGCAGTCATTCGTGAATAAGACCAAATTCTGTAACATATGTGCCCCTAAAACTAGAATACAGCTGAGCAGCGACAGTTTTAGCCGTGGAGGTGCTTTTTTTCATTTTAAATATTTTTCCAAATGTCGATGCAGTTAAAAGTTTTTTCCGCTCCATTTTCCATTGCGCACAATTACCTTGTAACACCGTTTCTTCACATATCACTGCTCGATCAACGCTTTTCAATTCCTGCATTAGTTGGCTTACTTTTTCAATATAACACTCCAGGCCTAAGTCCGGTATTTCCTCCACTGCAACTTCAGGACCATAGTGTTCATCTGTAACAGCAAATAACTTTCGTTTTGGAACGCGACCTGTATAAATAACATTGTATTATGATTGTTTGGCGGTAACCTGTGGCGCTTTAACTTTTTCCTCTCGGAATTTTTGCAAGTACACTGGTTTATAGTCGTCCCCAAAAAGTTTGGCCTGCATACCACACAGAAGGTCACCTTTGGTGTTAAACGATATAGCAGCGGACTTGCATTTGGATTCATATGAACGTTTTTACTCTCTTTCCTCCGACAAATTTAGCTACTACGGAATTAAAAGTTTCAGCAGCATTAGTGTCGAGATCTTACAGCAAACTGCTCACATTTTGGGCAACTTTTCTATTAATATTCATTATTGCGTCATATAATCCGGTTAGTTTTAAGTCAGGAACCAGATTCTCCTAAAAGAGTATTCTTGTTACTGTGCAATTAATAATACCTTTTGTTTTGCTTCCTCTTTACAGATATACTTGGGGGTTAAGTGGATAAAGGAGGTAAGTAATATTTTATTATAAAATGAGTTAATTTGGTGAAAAAATGTTATAAGTGACCATCTTTCATCTGCAATATTGGAATCTGTAAAGTTTGTATATTCTTGAAAAAAGCATTGTATGAAGGGGGCAAATAATAACTTTTTATTCTATTCTTTACGTATGAAGGAGATAAGTAGCAAAACTTATCTCCTTTATCCACTTATTTCAATATTTACCCCCTTTATCCATAAACGTTTTGATTACTATATTTAATGTTTGAAGTAAGTGAGTCAAGGAGGCAAGTAGCAGTACTTATCTCCTTCATGCGTGAACTCTCTATTCGTTTGCCACATACTAAATTTCATAAACATAACCTACAATATTTTGCTAGTAACGCTAGTTCCCCGGTAACAACTCGTGAACAATTTGTTTGTGTAAACGTGCAACAATGACTTCAAGGACTAGATTAATGGTAAAACTCCCTATGGAAACAGATGACCAGCCTCTGAATACTACAGGTAATAATAATTTACATCAATAACTAGACAGAATGTTTATTAGTGGAGTTGATCGGCCTATTTCCACAGTTTGTGCTTTTTGAGCGCGACGTTTCGGAAGCGGACTCTGCTTCCGTCATCAGGCTTAGCGCTGAGAAGGACTGTTTTCGCACTTGAGTCGAATTCATATGTTATATATAATTTTTTCCCAAGCACTTGACTACTCTCAGATTCGAACTTGGTACCTTTTACTTACTAGTCTGACACCTTTACCACTGAGCCACTGAGTAATCCAATATATATATATATATATATATATATATATATATATTATATATATACTTTTTCGTGTATGCGAAGAAGTTTATTGCGCATGTTGCGCAGTAACTTCTTGCGCAGCTGTATTGAGCTTAAGCTCTTCGCGCATTATTGGAATCCATATGGGTTTCATTTCTACACTAGCTTGGCTTATTGGATTTTCTGCTAGTGCGATGTATGTAGCTTCTTTGAGTTTCCTGTTATCCCATTGGATGCGGTGGTCTTCGTACCAGACATGTTCGGCGATTCTTGATCTTTCTGTTTCGCCCTTGCGGACGTTGTTCTTATGTTCCTGCGTTCTCACTTTGAGTGGTCTACTGCTCTCTCCTATGTATGCTCTACCGCATTCGCATGGTAGGTTATATACACAATTCTTGGAATTCTGATCTTCATTGTATGGTTTGGTTTTGGTTAGTATTCCCCTGAGCGTTCTGGTCGGTTTGAAGGCAGTGCGTATCTTGTATTTGCTGCCTATCCTTCGCATTTTGTCTGAGGTACCTTGTATATATGGTATTATCGCTGTATATTTAGGTTCTTCCTTTTCGGTTACCCTTTCCCTGTTTAGGTTAGGTGTTAGATCGGGGTAGCCATTTTCTTTGAGTGTTCTAGCGACGTTTTCTTTTTCTTTGTTCAGGTCCTCTTGTTTTTAGCATATCGTTTTTGCTCTATCGTACAAGCATTTTGCCACACCTAACTTATCGTTTTTGTGGTGATTGGAGTTGTAATGTAGGTACCTCCCCGTGTGGGTAGGTTTCCTGTATACACTTGTCGTGAAAGTGTTGCCATTTCTGTGTACAGCTACATCCAGGAATGGCAGTTTTTGTTCCGACTCCAATTCCATTGTGAATTTTATGCAGGGTGCGCGGCTATTTAGATGATCTAGGAATTCATCTAGCTTATGCTTGCCGTGTTGCCAAACTACGAAAGTATCGTCCACGTTTTTAAGCCACATCCTTGGTTTCTCTGTGAATTCGGATATCGCTTGGTCTTCAAAGTCTTCGTATTGCTCACTATGGGTGATAGTTAGGAAAAATGACACAATACACTTACCTGATGAGTATCGTACTATAATTACGAAATCGAGCAAAATAAATCATGTCACTGATGTGTCAATTCACTTTAGACAGTTTGAAAGTTTTGCTCAAAATCTTAATCTCATAAACCAAAAAAAGAATTTACTGAATGAGACAATCCAATTTAGAGATGGAATCAAATGGATTAGGGTAGAAAAGTATGGCTCATATCGTTATAAAGGAATTTATGATCCCAACACTCTTTTTAAGAAGGTAAGCATTATAAAGAATGCCCGCTTGGTACCTCCAAATAATGTCGAACTTCAAAGGGTTGCCAGAAAATATGGAAAACTGGGTCCACTAAAAATAGATAATTTGAAAGCTCAGGTACCTTTCGTAAAAGAATCTTACCGTTGGTATTACGAGCAGATAATCAAGGAGCAAGAAAATATGTGTTAGTTTTATAAAAATATCAGCATTAAATAAAGTAAATATATACAAACATACATACAAATTTATTTTTATTACCTTCGTCGATTCAAAACTGAAGTTATGTTAAAGTTTTAATGCATAAGTGTTACTGTAAAATAATTTTTGACATAAAATGATGACATAGTTTTAACAATAACTCATTATATTAATACGTTTATTTTGTGATGTGCAAACTTCAACTTTGTACTCAAAACTTACCCTAACAGAGGAGATACCTTTATAGGACTTACCGGTAGCTCGGTCACGGTAGAGGTGGAGGGGTTCTACAGTGATGCAGATGGCATCTGTAAGCTGAAAGAAAAGAGAGGGCGCCAGCTAGAACGATAAATCAGCCAGCCCTAGGTAAAGAGATCATTTGCCACTTTTCTAGCCAAGCAACGAATCTGTGAAAGGATCTGAGCACTAGGAAAAGTAGTTGTAAAGCAGAAAGTCCCCAAAACAAAATCGATATATTAATTACAAATCACGTCAGTTGCATTTGTATGTACACACACATATCATCTAATTTATTTTCCCCAAAAAGTAAAAGAGAGGTAATTCCCTAAATAAATAATTAATACAATTGTGTTACACAAATCGTTAACCGTAGAGATAATACATAGAATATTTGTGCTCTTAAATACTCAATATAGTAAGCCGCCCAAAGAGTCTAATACTAGAATTTAGATAATGAAATCAAGTTAAATTCACATCCAAAAATGGCAAAGTAATATACAGAATTTCAAAGCTAAGTTATGATAAAACATAGGTTTATAGTCTTTAATAAAATACAGTAAACAGGTAATTTAAGCATTCCCCAAGTTGTAAAGGCACATTGAATAAAAGATTATAGTAATAATACAATTGCTATGAATAACTTGCAGTAAACAAATATAACAGAAATGATCAGGTGGTTTATAAAATCTTTAACTAGAATCTGTTGGGCTGAATGCATTCAGTTACACAATTTCTTACAAAACAGTGTTTAAATACATAGATTACCAATAGGCATGGTAATTTTTATACTCAAAATTTTACCCAAAGCAATTTCATGTAAAAGCGCAAAAATTTGTGCAATAACACTTAAAGTTTTATCATAAACATGTACATAGGTCTATACAACTTATAGGATTAGCCACAGATTAATCAAAGCATTAAGGTATCCAAAGACCCTGAACAGGAGTGATTTATAACTTATCTTTTATATCCCAGCCTGTCGGAAAGTTATAATTTCAAATATTTCACAGGGGTTCCACCCTTGTAGGTCAAATCTCTTGCTAATTATGTAATAAGTAACACATTTCATCAGCCAAATGCTATTATGTACAACTATGTACGAATTATATACAAATGTACTACAGCGTACTTATATCCATATTTACATAACATACAAGTATATTTAGACGGTGTACGAAAGGTGTATTATATGGCATACAAAAAGTACCTCTACAATGAGGTAAAGAATGAGAAAAGTATTAATAGTAACGTTCAGAAATGGATTCAGTCAAGTACGAGTACGAGAACAGCTGATAACTGTCTCTCACAGCTGATAACTGTCTCAAACAGCTATATAGTAATTGATTTACCCAGCGAATCTAAAGTGTAAAAACAACTTCGTGGTTACAGAGAAATTTGTGAGGTTAAGTCTAACCCCCTTTAATGATTTTCTTACTGGATTTAGTTCCTAAATCGAACCAGATTGTCTGAAAGTAAAACGTGGTAGAAGAACAAAAAAACCAAGCGTGACAAAAGCTCACCTGCTTTATATATATATATATATATATATATATATATATATATATATATATCCGATATAAATCGTTTGTACCCACTAATTATAGAGATTCGGCACAAAATTTAGAAAAATGTTATAAAACCGATAACCATCGATGGGCTAAATAAAGTCCAGCAATATACATTTTTCTTTCAGGAAACAACAAAATGCCTTTTCTTTCGTCAAGCAACAGACAGGAAGCGAAATTAAAAGTCAAATATGCGGATGTCAAACCGATATATACCAGCGACGAAGTTGAAATATAACTTAAGTGACCATCAAAAAGTTTACCCAACCACTACAGAAATGTTTTTAATTGTGAAGCGTAATATATTCAAGAAACTACAGAGATAAGCTTAGAAAAATGTCACTATTTTTAGAAAAATAGAAAGTTCAAAGAACTACGAGTAATCCATTAATTTTAATAGATCGCAAAAATTTACTTAAACGTACAGTAAAAGTAACGAATGTAACAATTTTCTCCAGTCAAAACACTTTGAAGTCATTTTTCTCAGTTACATCTTTTTGCTATTTACCTCCTTCATCCACTCGACCCTTCAATCACATTGAAAGTGCTACCCAAAGATATGATTGGGATCATTTATAACATCTTTCCTAAGCAGAATTTGTTTTTCTGCGAAAGGTTTGTTCTCATTTTTTCTAAAGGCAATAGGTTTTGTGACAGCGCTGAACCTGCGTAATGAATCACTTGAGGTGACTTGTTTTCGTAGAGTGATAGGGAAGGTAGTGTTCTTTGAGAGCTCGTATAATTTATTGATGTAATTTCTCAGGAGCTGATTTCTACATTCTACCTTTTCGATCACAAAGGTAGGTCCGTATGGTGCCGTTTCTATCAATTTGGTCTGGCACAAACAAAGCAATATTTATTATTTACGCCTACATACAATATATTTTTGGTTTTGGCTCCAATAATGCAACCTACGGAAAATAAAATGTGGTCATTATTTAATTAATATTTTAATACTTACAACTCCAGACAAAGCGTTATAATTCGTCTTATATGATTGTATGCTCCAAGCTCCGTCAACGCACTGATATGATAGGTATACCGTCATATCGGGCATGTATATTGCTAGGTATTTTTCTTCTTCACTAGCCTGTTTCATTTGTGCCAATATTTCACAATTAACGGCTTCCAAAACCATCGAATGATATTTGTTGTACGTCTTGGTTGAGAAAGAAGATATATTCAAAGTCGAAAGTAATTCACTTAATTGTGTGAGTAGCCAATGCTAGTTGATATTGTACCTAAAACAGTTGATAAATTAGTACCTGTTACGTTACCATTTTAAATATTATCCGGTCTGATAGTGTTACGAGTGTTACATACGTCACACCTAAACGTAAATATACTTTTCAGATCTTCAATTTTTTCGGACACAAGGGATACATTCCAAAAACAGCAACCAAACCCTTAAAAAACATATACTTAATCACTAGGACAATGATACCATAAAAAATTAATGGGTACCTTCGTGCGATATATTTTTGGCTGTTCAAGAAATTAGTAAACATTTATTATTCTACGGCCACTACTAACGGGACTGCTTTCAGATTTCTTGTTTTGATATCTTATCTCATAATATGTCACTTCATCGTCACTAGTAATGTGATCAGTATCAGTATTGGCTTCTTCATCATCTTGTCCACTAGCCATGGCAAATTGAATGTTTTCAGCGTTTGTAACTGAAATGAAATCGGTTTCAGCACATACAACTCTTTCCGAATTACATGGAAGATTTAGAACGAGGCCCTTATTGAGTATTGTAACTGTATCTGGATCTAAAACCTTTTTCCATCTCCTACAAACATTTAGAATTACCTATTTATAACGATGCGTATGTTATGGTATAATTATTTAAATACAAAATAAGTATTCTACCAACCTGGCAGTCTGTTGTCTCATTCGCACTTTCATTGTCCTTGGTATAAGATAAGCTTCTTTTATTTTTCGGCATGACAAATGCAAACAAAAATTTTCACACACCAATCGTTGATAACTACTCACTGCTGCAGTAGCACGCGATAAATGATGTTTTACGTTTTTACGTTTTGTATAAATGCCAACATAGGTGCAATTATCAACCAAATTAGCTACTGCTGATGATTTATTTATAATGGTAAACAACAATTAACAAATATTCCACTAATGTACTTCATAATTAATTATCAATTATGTACAATTCATTCCTCAATTTGAGAAATTTTTACCTACTTTTATTTTCAATAAAGAGTCATTATGAATTAAGATAATTGTGTTACAATATAACGTGGGCAAATAAATTTCTATTTCTACATAAACCTTAATTTATACATTCGTATGCAAAATTGGTTCTTAATTACACTAATCATAAATTGTGATCTTCACAAGGCATCTAATTTTTTTATCAGAAACCTACCAATTTGCGAATGTGATAACAAAGTTGTAACAAAAAAAAAGGTGCATAAAGGGTAATCGTGTAATTTTAATTATTTCTAAGGCAATGCGCCAACAGCGATGTAAACAATACAACGTATATGCAAATACATATGGAACTAGAGACGCTTTCAACAAGTTTGGTTTTATTCCTCAGGGAGTATTGAGATATATATGTTGCCTACCAGAGGGTATAGTTGCCAGAAATGTAATGAAGTAAGGTATAGTCTGTAAAAATAAAGATTTTCTATTTCGGCTTAGCGCTTTATTACTCTGAGAGATTGGGAATATACAGCCGTTTCTTTCTAACGTTTGGGTTTCAATAGAAACGTACGCGACTTAAGTGAAAGCGTAAATTACCTGCTCAATGACTTAAGACCGCTCGCGAGAGGTAAACACACTGGAATTTTAATTCTATTCCAGAAGTTATAAAACGTTTTGAACGATTTTTAATTTACACTATGTTGCTAAGTTTTTTTTGTGTGTGGATGCAGAGGTTTATTACTTAATATAATTCATTTATTTTGAAATGTGCAACAACGAAATCATTAATTGGAAATTAAAAAGAAATTGATATGCATAAACCAGTTTTTATTGTTTACTAATAGTGACATTAATTGTACATGCAGAACATAACGTACATTCAAATATTTTTGTAGGAATGCACTTGTACCTAATGGGATAATTAGTATTAAGTGATGAAAGTGGTAATCAATTCCTCATTATTTAATCTATTATAATAGGTGGCTATTTGCGTATTTAGACCCTAAAATAATACATTGCCTCAAAATCTTTTTAAAAAACGAACTTCGAATACCGCCGTAACGAAAGTATAAAAAAAATCTGGCCTTATAAAAAAGATAAAATTTGGTAATTTCGAAATTTAATATCTGGAAAGGTATTTGAGATACCGGAATATTGAATTCAGTACCGAACTGAGTTCGTTGAAAACGTTTGGTAACTTCTGGAATAGGAGAAAGAAACGGCTGCATATTTCCAATGTCTCAGAGTAATAAAGCGCTAAGCCGAAATAGAAAATCTTCATTTTTACAGACTATAATTTAATTTACACGAACTAGATTACTCGTTAAGCGTTTCTTATAATTATATAATATTCGTAATTGTTTACAGAATGTATTGTTTTTTGAAATTTCTAATTAGATCAATGAATAAAAAACTTAGGTTTTAAATCATTTTACGACAACATAATTAAGATATTTCAAATTTTCTTGAAGAAAGCTATTGCTGATAACATTCTGGAGGATGTGGAAGAAGATCAAAATGTTAACTATAATAGTTTAGTTAAAACAATAATTGTTTTAATTAAGACGATTGAATCAATTAAAGTAATTTTTTTTCACAGCCTTACTATACGAATGATACAGCATTTAATCCAAACCGCGTTCTAAAAAACAAATTAATAATCGAGAAATTGTTACAGTAATGGTTATATTTTTATACTTCCTACATAGGCAACCAAATGTACATTTGAATTTTACCTGAAACGTCGTAAATTTCTTAGAAAATTAAATAATGGAGATTACAGTTAAACCTTTCTTGTGGGCATAAATAAAAACCCACTTAGAAATAAAAGTTTAGTCATTTGCAATAAAAATTTACATGAGAATGTTGTACTTCTGTAGTGTACCGGGTGGACCGATTTCGATGGGATTGCAGGGTATCTCGGTAACTATTACTGTTAGAGCAAAACTGTTCACATAGCATTAGGCCAAATTTTTCAGACAAATTAAACAGCGAAAACAAAAATATATCTTTTTTCATTTTTGATGCAGGGACCAAAATTGAATTTTTCCAAATTTCGATAGGGTTCCATATCTCATCTGTTGATAAAAATTCAGGAAAAAGTGTAAAGACATTTCTTGTGCAGTTTTTAGCGTAGAATCAAATGGAGTAGTCAATTTTTAAATTTGGCCACCAATAGTCGAGATGCCACATAAACTTAGTTTTTTTTATATGGAAACCATAGTTGGCTTTGACTTCATTAAAATTCTTATTTTATAGGCTTTTCAACAATATAAGTTTATAGAGGTTCTTTTAGAAAATTACGGAATTACAAGCGAATTTGTTAGTTTGCACTTTTGTAAGTAGGCGATGCAATAATTTAAAACAATGAAACAGCGAATATGTCAAAATAAAGTGAAAACTTCAGTTGTGCATTAAAACACAGATAACACAAGTTAATTGTTGATAGTTAAAATGAATCGTGATGAAAATTATGAAAAGTATGATATGTTGAACATTTTCATTCAGTGTGGAGAAAATTCGGAAGAAGCGGAACGTTTATACTTGGAGAGTTTCCCAGAAAGGCATCAGCCTAATAAAAAGATATATAAGAGGTAAATAAACGTTAAAGACTCTAAAGCCGCTTTTCTAACATGATTATTCTTGTTATTGCAGGCTACAAAGTAATTTAAATAATTTAGGGTCATTTACCCGACCACGTCCGAATCATTACGATATAGCAAATCGTGAACAAGATGCCTTAAATGTTTTAGCATGTGTTGAAGCCAACCCAAATACTTCTAGTAGAGAAATTGAACAAGATGTTGGCATTTCCAAAACAAAATCCCTAACAATTTTGAAACTTTATAAATATAAACCTTATAAGATTCGTATAAACCAATACCTTTATCCAAACGATCTTGAAAAACGATTACAATTTTGCCAATGGTATATTGATAGATGTTCTGCAAAGCCCAATTTTCATCAAAATATAATTTGGACAGATGAAGCTTATATAAGTAGTGCTGGTATTTTCAATCGTCACAATCACCATCACTGGGCAAATGAAAATTTACATGTAGCGGTACCTAGGCGTAATCAAGGCAGGTTTGGATTTAATGTTTGGTGTTGCTTAAAAGGGAATAAACTACACTATTGCATTTGTGAAGGAAATCTTACCGCATATCGATATTTAGAACTATTACGTATTGAGCTTGACGAATTCTTGGATGATTTGCCTCTATCAGAATGACTGAGAAATTATTTAAATGATAAATTTCCAAACTGTTGGTTAGGTACCTTTGGACCAATTCCATGGCCACCAAGGTCGCCTGGTCTAACAGCTTTGGACTATTTTCTATGGGGTTTCATAAAAAATGAAATTTACAAAAAAACAAACAATACTATGGCAGACTTACAAAACAATTTACATGCTGTTTTTCAAAAAATTAAGCCGCTCCCAATATCAGCTGCAATTTCATCATTACAACGACGATGTCAATTAGGCATTCGACAAAATGACAGCCAGTTTGAAGAATTTTTGTAAAAGTAATATTATCATTTGTTTGACAGTTGGTTTATTTTTGTAACCTTGTTCTTAGAATTAAATAATTATACCTTTTGTTTGACATATTTACTGTGTTTCATTGTTTTAAATTATTGCATCGCCTACTTACAAAAGTGCAAACTAACAAATTTGCTTGTAATTCCGTAATTTTCTAAAAGAACCTCTATAAACTTATATTGTTGAAAAGCTTATAAAATAAGGATTTTAATGAAGTCAAAGCCAAATTTAAAAATTGACTACTCAATTTGGTTCTACGCTAAAAACTGCACAACAAATGTCTTTACACTTTTTCCTGAATTTTTATCAACAGATGAGATATGGAACCCTATCGAAATTTGGAAAAATTTAATTTTGGTCCCTGCATCAAAAATGAAAAAATTTTTGTTTGTCTCAAAAAGTTGGCCTAATGCTACGTGAACAGTGTTGCTCTAACAGTAATAGTTACCGAGATACCCTGCAATCCCATCGAAATAGGTCCACCCTGTACAATAATTATATATTATACTAATTTGAGTGATTGGGTAAACACAATATTTCTATACGAAAATAGTATAAATTGTATATACGTATTGGGAGTTTGATTTCCAAATTCATAACCAGTTAATAGTTAAAAATTATTATTAATTTTATTAAATACATAAATAAAAAGTTTACCTCGAGTAGGATTTGAACCTACGACCTGTACTTTGCTAAAGTACCGCGCTAACCAATTGCGCCATCAAGGTTCAGGCCCCAATCGATGTAAATTTTGTCTTTATGTATGTAGCACTGATGTAAATTCTAAATATAATGAGATTACAATCAAATTACTTATATTTATGGAATGTGAGCCTGCAATATCGCAAGGAATCACACAAACCAAAGAAACTTGACTAATATTAAATTATTATAAGTTTTTGTTATGAACAAATAAATTCAAAGGTAAATACTCTAGCAAAGTACACGTCGTAGGTTCAAATCCTACTCGAGGTAAACTTTTTATTTATGTATTTTATAATTTTTAATTACATATTTACCTTTGAACTTATTTGTTCATAACAAAAACTTATAATAATCAGTTAATAGTTGCTTATTTTAGTATTTAAATTTATATAAGTTTTTTGTAAATAAATATGGGGCGTTATGTACGAGGCAAGAAAAGAAACAAAGCTGCTAAATCGCAAAACTTACGGCGACAACGTGAACTGATCGTAGAAACTATTGATAATAGCGAAAAGTACGTTTCCGAGGACGCGCATGTAAAATACTTTGAAATGTAAGTACAAATTTAATTACCTACGTAGATTGTTTAAAAACTAAATCAATTTAAATAAACTTATTGTAGGCTTCCTGAAGAAGAGATGCCGGATCTGGAAATTAAAAACAAGCCATCGAATATTCTATAATTGGCAATCGAATTGTAAATTTTCAGTACATTTTCAATGAAATTGTGAAACTTCAGGAACATTCAAAGCTAGGTCTCTGTAGGGGGAAATTATTGTTATCTGGCGAGTACAAAAAAGGATTATTTTCGATATTTACGGTTACCTGTACATGCACATTCACAAACTGGAATGTGCAAATCATGTAACAAGAGCATTTACTTCGAACCTACACAAACTGTCCAAAAATACACAATATATTTCCGGTCGAAAAATTTTAAAGTCAAATTTACAGCGATTGTCACCATCTCTCCGTTGTGCCATATCAAATAATAACAAAATCGAAAAACTAAAAAATGATTTGATTAATATTCCATGTCAGTAGTACACCGACACTTGTCGCCGCCATCTTGGATTTTGACGTCACTTCCGGTCAGGCCCACGTGGGGGCCGTATTTTCCACCCCTACGGTTTCTTTTCGGAGGCCTTTTTCATCCCTAATTTTTTACACACCCACGTGTGAGACCGTATTTTTCACCCCTATAGTTTCAACCTTTTTCATCCCTAATTATTTTTACGCACCCACGTGTAGGACGTGTTTTTTTACCCTATTTTATGAAAGCTCACGTATAGAACGCGTACTTTCTACCCCTATGGTTTCTTTTCGGAGGCCCTTTTTACTCCTGATTATTTTTGGTTGTATTAAGAGCTTTTCTGTCCCCGCGGATAATCGCCCCAATTTCCTACAGTCTCTAGATTTTATAACATGTTTAATTTTTACATAGAAGATTCGTTAATTTATCTATGTCTTGTTGAAGGAAATTTACATTTTTCGTATTTTCTAAAGCTTTTACATGTCTCACAACATCTATCATAGCAAAAGAATTCCAGAATGTGGTAATTCCATTAGTTTAAACGTCACGTCTTTTCCCTCTCGTGAGCTTCTTGTCTCTCTCTCTCTCTCTCGCGCACGCCTTTCTCGTCTCTCTTGCTTCGCTCGCTCCTTCCGTGTCTCTCTCTCTCTCGTTTCTTTCTCTTCTCTCTTGTTTCTCTCTCTCACTTCTCTCGTTCCCGTCGCCTCCAACTCTTCTCGACTTTCTCGTTTCTCTCACTCCTTCTATCTCTTTCCCTCTCTCGTTTTCTCCAATAACTGTTCAAGCTGATGATGAAAACGATGAAGTGGATGAGGTAAATGTATCTCACACTCATGATGATGATGATGATTCACAGAGGAAGAAGGCCGATGAATTAGAGGGAAAGGACGAATCTCAAGACCATGATGGTAGTGACGAATTACAGTCGAAAAAAGAAGAAGACTGATAACAATGTAATTAAATTAAATAAATAAATGACGTATTGTTTTAAATATAAGTTTTCTTTCAATTTTTTTATTAATAATCCTGTTTTCGGAATGGACTTTCGGGTTTGTTTATAATTTGTATATTTAAGAAGCCAGTTTCTATCAATCAATCTTATTGGATTTATTACAAAAACAAAATCGTTGGAAATTAAACGTGGCTGTCGTCTCCCCCATCCCTGCGTTTGTCTAGTCCCTTTCGTCTCTCACGTCTGTCGTGTCCGCTTGGCTGGAAGTTTGAGCTTGTTTGTGGCGCCATCTAGTGGTGTATGAGCTAACAAACGTTTTTCTGTAATAGAGATTGATCATGGTTCCACGTAGCTGTATATTTTCAAAACCACATACAGTTCCTAGGAACTTGCGCTCGGGTCTTCGTCCCCTGGTCGCGGACCCTTGACATAAAATTCTCAAAAGTTCTGTGTAAATAAAACATATAAGCAGGAAGGACCGCTTGTTCAACGTGTTTAAATTGCATGTTAACAAATAACATTCTGATGTATACCAACCAGCTCTTAATTACACATTTATTTTTAAAGTAATGAGTTGAATTATATTTGTTATTGCAATGTATACTGTACATATGTGGTTGAGCATTTTCAGTAACGACTAGCACGTTCGGTCTTGTTTTATAAAAATTTAAGGTTTTTTAAAAAGATACAACCTTTTTTTGATAGAAGTCATTTTCAGATACATCTTGAATTTATTTATTTCGCTATTTAAATGGATATACTTAAAACATTCTTATGTATCTGGTTTGATTGATTGATTGTTTTGAAGGTTGTTTCCTCAAAACGAAATTATGTTTTACCAAAATTGAAAATTCAATGGTAAGTTTTAGGCATCTCTTTTTATATCAAAATGATCATTAATAGAAATGTGATAATTTTAATAACAATCATGGTAATAAAAATTTAAAAACTCTAATGAAAAATAATATGGGAAAATACATGGTCAATTTAAAACCGTATGTTGCACACGTAATTATTACATTCCAAACTCTTAATGAGGTTTTTTTGTATAACTGTTAATGAGTGCGTTTCAATAAACAATTTGTGTGTTCGTATGTATATGAATATTTTTCAAATCGCTTTGAAAAAATTACTTTTACTGATAGAGAACCAGTTACATATCAACTATGCATAAGTAAAAAACGTAGAAAGTAATTTAATTTGCTTAGACGAGCACCACAAAGCAGTGACTATCACTCGTAAACCAGTTTCTCAAAAATGCTCTTTAAGTACAGAGCTGATAAGTGTGCTGTTAACCTTTTATTTATTTATTTGTACAGATTTTTAATTACAGTTATAAAACGCATCCAATTTATACGTAACAAGTTTCTTTAAAAAAATATTAAGGCGTACAACATTTTAACGGTCGGATGGATATGAAACATATTTCAATGAAATCAGTGCAGGTAAACTATGTTTTAATATTTGTTTTAGAAAACAATATTGTAATAACTGTTATGTAATTAATTAACTTAATAATTTTTTTTTGTTTCATTAGAGAATAACCTGAATGTCAGTAATTTTTTTTTTATAACTCACTGAGGATTTTTTAATTATGACATTTACAAAAAAAAGTAAGTGTTCTATAATTAAATTTTACTGTCATTGAAATTCCCCCACGCGAGAACAATCCTTAACATAACTGCTGTCTTACAAGAACCTCCATATTAGAAATACAATGTATAAATAAATTTCTCGTATAGGTAAAAGATCATCCGAACGTACACAATAGTATATGACTATTTTAAACACTAGGATCGATAATTTTAATAATAATATCTTATAATGGTAATTATGCAATTTCCAAACATTGTATGCGTGTGCGTTTGCCTAACCTCCAGGGGTACTGCTCTTAATACAACCAAAAGGACCTTAATTAGATGACCATCAAAAATAGCCCTAAGACCAACTCCAAGTCTAAGACCTAGCCCAGCTCCAGGTCCAAGACCAAGTCCAAGACCTACTCCAGGTCCAAGACCTAGTCCAAGTCCAAGTCCAAGACCAGCACCAGCCCCGACCCCAAGACCAAACCCCAAGACGAGCTCCAGGTCCAGCCCCCCAGAACCAAGACCAATCCCAGCCCCTCACGTGAGTAAGTACAAAAAAGGATCTAATTAGGGTTGACCCTCGAAAAGAAACCATAGGGTAGAAAATACGCGTCCTATACGTGAGCTTTCATAAAATAGGGTGAAAAACACGTCCTACACGTGAGCGAGTAAAACAAAAATAATTAGGGATGAAAAAGGTTGAAACCATAGGGGTGGAAAACACGGTCTCACACGTGGGAGTGTAAAAAATTAGGGTTGAAAAAGGCCTCCGAAAAGAAACCATAGGGGTGGAAAATACGGTCCCCCACGTGGGCCTGACCGGAAGTGACGTCAAAATCCAAGATGGCGGCGACAAGTGTCGGTGTACTACTCATGTCACGTATTTGGAAGCCACACAAATTGTCGGCTGAGTTACTGCAAAAGAAAACATTCCAATGAAGATAATCTAATACCACTGTTAACTAACTGTAAGTTGTACGAACAAATAATAAAATTAATTGAAAATGTAGTTAAGAAAGCTGATAGAGTTGTAGCAAATGGAACAACAAATCATGCTGAGCGTTACATGTCACTAGTCGCGAAATTTACTGGTGGGAATAGAATTAACTTTACCAATCGAGGTTCTTATTACAGAAGATGTGTTGCAGCTGGTTTATCGTTTAATACAGGTCCTACATGGCATAACAAATTTTATAAATAAAAATAAACAGCGGCAACGGAAACGAAGAGGGATCACTTCAAAAACAGATGATACCGAGTATGGCGAATATGCGGCTACAATTGACATAACTGAAGAAGAACTGGAAGTGAAAAAGCGTAATATTGTTACGATATTACAAAAGGAAGCCCTACTAAGAGATGACATATGGAAGAACACATTAGGTCAATCGGAAACTATATTATGGCATCAAATTAGACGGCAGAGGTTAACCGCATCTATCTTTTATAGTATTTGTGTTCGTAGGTCAAAAACTCCATGTCATAATTTATTAAAATCGTTCTTATACAGAGGTCCTGATTTTTTAAACCACAACAAAGCCATTGTTTATGGTAAAATAAATGAAGCTACGGCTATACAAAAATATGAGGATGTACAAGGCGTAAATGTGGAAAAATGTGGTATTTATATTTCTAAATCACATCCGTATTTAGCCGCATCTCCGGATGGCGTAGTAGACCAAAAACTAATTGAAGTAAAGTGCTTATACTCAATAAGGGATCAACACATTTCAACAATTGCACAACAAAAAAATTCGTTGGGGTTGCTGTTTAAAGAAAACAGAGTTGTTTTAAAAAACAATCATAAATACTTGTATCAAATACAAGGTCAATTAAATATTTTAGAAATGAACTCTTGTGATTTAATTTTGTATACGGATCAAGATTTAATAATTATCGAAGTTCTTTGGGATAAAAATTTTTATGAACAATTAATGCTACCTAAATTGACAAACTTTTATGAAAAGTGCGTGTTGCCGGAATTAGCCGACCCCAGAATTCCCCGTGGAATGAAAACAAGGGATCCAGAATGAACTGATCAATAGGAGATTACGTGAGAAGTGTTTAGCAATAAATAATTTATGTAGTAACATAAATGACATTTTTCTATAAGAGGGCAGTTTTCCCCTCCACTTTCTATTGTGCCATCTCAATAGAAAAATAACTAATTGACTAAGACAGCTAATAAGATAATTGACTAATTTAATTATAGGCGCGAAACAAAAGTTAATGTAAAGTAGAATTATCTTATTATAATTGGTACGTAAACTTTTCGGGCAAGTTTAGTTTTTATTGTTTTGCATCAAGCTTGATTACTGAATATTGTGAACATAAAATAAATACAATTACAATTTCTAAATTACGCCCAAAAAACTTTTTGTTGTTTTACGAGTATTAAAAAATATTAAAAATATTAAAAAATAAACGCTTCCTTGTTTATTATTATTTTAGAGGTATAATTTCACTAAATCTGCATTTTACGTTTCCTGCATATTCCCTTCTAAACACATAATTTCAACACTAAGTATTAAAAATTACACATGCTTTATAATTATTGTTCCGTTTGATGCATTGCTAAAGCCAAAGCTTCTTCATTTTCCTACTCATTTCGAACGACTGTAAATCTAGTTTTAATTTTTTAACTTGTTTTTGTTGATTCCTTCAGTTTCTTCATTCTCTCTTCTATACTTAACATTTTTTCTTTACTTTCACTTCGTGTTGTGCGTATTACTTTTGTCATTTTGTTAACGAAAAGTTACCATTCATTGAATCAAATGCAGGCAAGGAAGCCTTTTATTATAAATCCGCATCTTTGAAACCACTAACCTTGACAAAAACCACCCGAGCATGCTTGAAAAACAATTTACATTGATCCATTTTTAGTTTAGACCACCACCAGTCGTACTCTGATTTTATAGCTAGGACACTTAACTTTCTGATATTGACTCAATTTAGCTAATATAAGAACCATTGGACGTTAACCTACTTTTTAGCAAAGACAACAACCTGCCCTTCAAACGGTAGCCATCTTGAACTGGTCTGGAACCGGCCCTATATGACTACTTTGTTCTTAAGCAGCAAAAGTAAATTGCTTCATTCGCGGTTTGTAGTGCGCTTTCGATTGTCTCTATATTGCACAGTTGATAAGATAATCATTAAATCGTCTACATAAGTGCATTTTGGATGGGGGATGGCATAAAACTGATAGCCGCGATGATGGCTATTAAAACAGTAACATTGTAGTATTTAATCCAGACCCTCGAGGAACTCTATTTTCTAAGGTATATCAACTTTTGATTCCACCGTACTAGCCCTTGTACTTTCTGTAAAACACTTACGTATAACTTTTGATGTCCCATTCTAGGGTTTTTAATATTTGGATGGCCATGTTACATCAAAGGCTTCTTTCATGTCGTAAATATTTACAACCAAAGATCTATTCCGAGCATGGTTTTGTAGAAGTGCTGGTACGTCAAGGGTGAGTACATTCTTCTAAAAGTCGTTTTTTGGTTGGCTAACAATTTGTTGTATTCTAGTTCGAAAGACTTAGCTAGCATTTCTGCTCTTTTGGCCAAAGGCTTCCATATTGTCTCTAATTAGATACGTAGTATCCAAATTTGCTGCTTTCCCTCGATTACACTAATTTAATTACTTACCACAGTGGTTGATGTCTCTTTTGTTATTGGGTTTACATACACTCCGCGTGTGTGTTGTGTGTGTGTGTGTGTGTGTGTGTGTGTGTGTGTGTATGTGTGCGAGTGTGTGTGTGTGTATGTGTGTGTGCGTGTGTTTGTGTGTGTGTATGTGTGTGTGTGTGTGTGTGTGTGTGTGTGTGCGCGTGCGTGCGAGCGTGCGTGCGTGCGTGTGTGTGGGTGCGTGCGTGCGTGTGTGTGTGTTGTGTGTTGTGTGTTGTGTGTTGTGTGTGTGCGTGTGTGCGTGTGTGCGTGTGTGCGTGTGATTGTGTATTTGCGTGCGTGCGTGTTGTGTGTGTGTGTGTGTGTATCTGGATGCATGCGTACTTCCGTGTGCGTGTGTGAATTAGCCCTTGCGTGGGTGCGTGTGTGTATCGCAGTCCGTGTGTGCTTCCATGTGTATTTATGCGTGTGTGCGTCTATCTGTGTGTGTGTGTGTGTGTGTGTGTGTGTGTGTGTGTGTGTGTGTGTGTGTGTTGGTGCGTGGTCGGGGGCATGCGTGCTCGTGTGTGCGTACGTGAGTGCGTGCGTGCGTACTAGTTTTGATAATAATCATAGATTCTGTTGGTCTTGTATGGACTAGTTCTCCACAGTTTCCCGTACACTGTGCTTCCTGAAAGGTAATGGTAACTTTTATTACTTCTTTTTCTACGATAAATGCTGGACAATCTAATAACCGTGATGTATATGTTCCATTACAGTTTATAAGACAGTATCCGCTTGCTTGATGACGTAATTTTTCATATTTGCAAATTCTTTATCTTTGTAGACGTTTATCGGATGACGATATTCCTGCCTTTGAAAAATTTCATGATGTGGGTGTGTACGGTACGTAGACTCGTCCTTAGTAGGGGAATTGCTTTTTCAAATATTAATTTTATATTTTCAGAATAAAACACTTATCTTTTTTGGGGTTTTTTAATGGTGTACTTTAAATTATACAATCTAAACGTTTCGATAACACTTACAGTTATCTTCGTCAGTAGTAATGTTTGTTAAAAATTGTTAAAGATGTAAACAATTTTGTCAAACTTGAAAAATTAAAACATAAACATCCGATTGAAGATGATCCTCAATTAAACGAAAAGTTTCTCATAAAGGAGTTTTGGGAAAAATAGAAAGGAATATCACCGTTTTTAATACCAAGACAAACCTTTTAGTGCGAGACTATGGCTATTGATATTAAGAAAATAGGAACAAACGTCTGAAGTAGATAAATTTACATGGAAGAACAGTTGATACACGCAGAGTTGGCTTTTATAACAGGAAAAAGAAATAAGAAAAAAAATAGGAGAATTAAAAAGTTAGGGCGTTATTATTATACCATATAAAGTGAAAAAGAAAGTAGATGGAAACATCGTAAACTCTAAAAATATAATATACAAATGTAAACCTTCACTATTAACACTCATAATAAAATACTTATCTTTTTTGTGGTTTTTTAATGGTGTACTTTAAATTATACAATCTAAACGTTTCGATAACACTTACAGTTATCTTCGTCAGTAGTAATGTTTGTTAAAAATTGTTAAAGATGTTGTAAACAATTTTGTCAAACTTGAAAAATTAAAACATAAACATGAGCCTGCTATTAATATAACAGTTTGAGAAACGTATAAAGCCAACTATAAAATTTTTAGTAAAGAATAACTAGGTAACATTACGTAAAACAAAACCTCCAAAGAGCAACTTATCCTTTCGTCGACGACATGCTTTACTTGATCTTAAACGCAATGAAAGTATAATAATATTAAAATCAGGTAAAGGTAATGCAACTGTTATATTAAATATGAACGATTATAACACTAAGATAGAACAATTGTTGGGACCAGAAACTTATCGTGAAATACCAAAAGAACCAACAAAAAAGTTTCTTTTAAAAACTAAAGAGCTGATTAAATTATCATCAACTAACTCTGAAGCTATTTCACCAAAACTATATGGTTTACCAAAAATTCATAAGCCTAATATTCCTTTAAGGCCTATTGTTAGTGCAATTGGTTCTCCTACATATAGTCCTACAAAACATCTTACATTTTTATTACCACCTCATATAGGTAAAACACCCCATTACATTAAAAATTCTGCCTACTTTGTTGAAAAAATGCCATAGTTTCAAAATTGAAGAGGGTGACATAATGGTTAGTTTTGATGTTGTTTCGCTTTTTACAAAAGTACCTCTAAAAGAAACTGTTGAATACATTAATTATCTTTTCCAAAGGACATAACCATTCTTTTTCAGCACTGTCTTACTACAACTTATTTTCAGTGGAATAGTAAATTTTATGAGCAGATTGAAGGTGTAGCAATGGGTAGTCCCCTTAGTCCTGTTATAGCTAATTTTTATATAGAAAAATTTGAAACATTATCGTTACAAAATACACCTAAAAAACCTTCAGTTTGGTATAGCTATGTAGATGACACATTTGTTATTTGGAGACATGGAGAAGAAGCACTGCATGAGTTTTTGGTTTTTATAAATGGTATACATCCTAGTATTTAGTTTACCATGGAAAAAGAAACTAATGGAAGTTTACCATTTCTTGATATATTAATATCTAAAAATAATAATTCACTATCTTTTAAGGTTTACAGAAAGCCGACACACACTGATAGATACCTTCATAAATTATCCAACCACCATCCACGTCAAAAAATTAGTGTAATTAAATCTTTAGTAGATCGAGCAAAACGAATTTGTGACTCTGAATTTTTGAATGATGAATATAAATATTTAAGAAAATCCTTACAAGATAATGGATATTCATTTACAGATATTAATAATGTTATTACACCTTCTAGGCGTAACCTTAAAGAAAAACCAGTTCTTATTGTTCAAATAGAATTGAAAAAATCCTAATTAAATATGGCATTAGGACTATTTTTAAACCTCCCAGAAAAATTAAAGAACATTTAAGATCACCTAAAGATGTGTCAAACTCTTTATCATCTTCCGGAGTGTATAAGTTATCTTGTTCATGTGGAAAAGTATACATCGGAACCACAAAACGTAGCTTTGATACAAGACGCAAAGAACATACGAGATTTTGTAGATTAGGTCAACTAGAGAGGTCTGCTGTGACTGACCATGCCCTGAATAATCTAAACCATGACATTCAATTTGACAATATGGAAATATTGTCAAGACAAGCTAATTATTATGTACGTTTGCAACGTGAAGCTATTGAAATATATAAACACCCTAATAATTTTAATAGACAAGAAGAAACTCTCCGTTTAAATAGATTTTGGCATCTTATAATTAAAAAAAAGCATAATGGCACGTCTTAATTTTGATTTTAATTTTAACTTTTGGTATGTCTAGGTTTTTTGCTGTTTTTTCTAGACCTTGAAGCAAATGCTTTACCAATTATATGTTAAATTACCACAGCACTATAATTTATCATTAGTGGTTGAAATTAAATTAAAATTAAAAATTACAAAAAAACGTTCTGTATTGTGCTTTTCATTGTTAATAACACTTCTAATTATTGATAAAGATATCTTTTTGTTAGATTTAACTGGGTTATTTTATTTGATGTAATGTTTGGATTTGTGAATGCTTCTATCATTTTCAAATTGAAGTTTTTCACAACTTTACACTTACATCATAACTCGACTAAATTTTGTTAAATGTGTTTTTTGGCTGACAAATTTGATTGTTAGGTTTCGTCGTAGAGAGTGTTCTGGTTTGTCATCTTTGAGGCAGTTTAACAATATTTAATTTTTATGACCTAGTTATTCTTTACTAAAAATTTTATAGTTGGCTTTATACGTTTCTCAAACTGTTATATTAATAGCAGGCTCATGTTTATGTTTTAATTTTTCAAGTTTGACAAAATTGTTTACTACATCTTTAACAATTTTTAACAAACATTACTACTGACGAAGATAACTGTAAGTGTTATCGAAACGTTTAGATTATATAATTTAAAGTACACCATTAAAAAACCACAAAAAGATAAGTATTTTATTAAGAGTGTTAATGGTGAAAGTTTACATTTTCATATTATATTTTCAGAGTTTACAATGTTTCCATCTACTTTCTTTTTCACTTTATATGGTATAATAATAACGCCCTAACTTTTTAATTCTCCTATTTTTTTTCTTATTTCTTTTTCCTGTTATAAAAGCCAACTCTGCGTGTATCAACTGTTCTTCCGTGTAAATTTATCTACTTCAGCCGTTTGTTCCTATTTTCTTAATATTAATAGCCATAGTCTCGCACTAAAAGGTTTGTCTTGGTATTAAAAACGGTGATATTCCTTTCTATTTTTCCCAAAAGTCCATTATGAGAAACTTTTCGTTTAATTGAGGCTCATCTTCAAGTTCCGATTTATGTTTGTTGCATATGCCAATACTGTTAATAGTTCTTTGGTTTTGTTTTTGTATATACCTTTCTATAATTTTGTGTTATTATTTTAATTTTCTGCAAGTAATTGATTATCTTCTTTCAGTAGCCTCATTTTACTATAATGCATTTCTAATACGCTCAACTGTCGTACAATTTTCTTGCTCGATGCAAAAAGAAAAGTGGTTAATTAAAAACTTTTATTAGTACTTCTTATCTATCCCTATCACTGTACTCATTGTTACTTCCTTATCATTATCTTGGGGAGCCGACTATTCAGAAGTGGGAAAGTATTGCATGTACATGCTATATAAGGCGCCACTTAGGTCACTCACGTTCGCTCATGCTTTGTCAATACAAAAAATATATGGTGCTTTGTTGGATTGATAACGCTCCCTCCGTTAAATATCTAAAATGTTGATACGTAAGATAAAGTTTTGTCTAAATTTACGTAATAACAGTAAAGGTTCGGGTCCCTAATTTCGTTCCATCTTTTTTGACCTGCTCCATTGTATATATATATATATATATATATATATATATATATATATATATATATATATATCAAGAAACAGCAAAATATGTTGTAAAATGTAGCTAAATAAAATGCGAATCTTTGTTGTGTGCGTTTAACCCTGAGATATAACAGAACTTTATAAATCACACATACGCTGATTAACGTTTATTTTTTACTATAAAGCGGTAAATACAGTTTTTAAGGGTAAAGTGTTCTAATTCCATCAATGTCATCTTGATGAAGCTCACTCCAAACACTGTATATTGGAAACATGACTGCACCGTAAATGTTTGAGTGACCCAAGCCCAAAGAATGACCCAATTCGTGAAGAGCAACACTAAAGAAATCAGTGAGTTCGTCATCGCCACCAATTCCCCATACTTCGTCGTCATCAAAATGAATATCGCCATTTTGAGGGTAGAAAGCATGAGCTAAAACACCGCCACGTCCATCAAAGGGAAATCTAAAATATTATCTTAATGATTTGTACATACAAAGTATAATAGAAACCGTACGGACAACCGTGACCTCCAGCCCCAAAGTAAGAAATAATATCGGCAGCGTTTATGTCAGTAACTCTGGTGAAACGTAGATCAACTTGGGCAGCCCAAGTGTCTAAGGCTTTTTGCATGTTGGTTACAACTTGATTGAATGTCAAGTCTGATGTAATTGCTCCAACACTAAAATGTTATTGTTAATACAGAACATTAGCTGTTGATTTGTGCTGTACTTACTGGTACGTGACATTTCTCTTATTCCAAGGTACTCGAGCGTCAAAACGTGGTTGGCCCTTAACAAAATCTGGCACTCCACAGCGCGGTTTTTTGGTAAACTGAAAAAAAGCCACTTATTTTTTACTCAAAATTTAGCACAATATATACCTTCACTGTAGCATCATCGATAACACCGGTTTTTGGGATTTGAGCCAATTTTTGCAGTTTCTTAAGAGCTTCGGTTACAGAGATGCGGTTATGAAGTTCGGAAGTCTCCAAATACCCAAAACGGGTTAAATAATTGTGCTAAAATGAAATAGATTAGCGTAATTCGGCCTTTGAGGGATTACATCAGTCGATTAAAAAGTACTTACAACGTGAATTTGGTCTTCCAATTTAACTGGAAGTGCAGCTAAAAGTAACAAATTATTAATTTACAATTCATAAATCAACGGTATCAAGAAATTACCAGCGTAAGCTACTCCCAGAAGTAAAACAATGGCTAGTACTTGCATGATAAATGTGTGGTATACTACTTTTTGTGCAACCGGTTGGTATTTATACCTCAAGTTATCTATTTTGGTTATATAATATATTACTTTACAGCTATAAATAATCAAGTGCATCTTTATCAATTTTGACGAAACAATTACTTTCACACTTGAAAGAAGATAAATTTGAAAGTGTTTTTTAAGCCAAAGTACGAAGTGCAGGTAGAAACCATGCATTTACTGTGAAATTATTTTCTCAGCATCGCAATTTGATTTCTTTTGAATGGAACTTAGTAGTTAACGGTGCGAATGAAATACTTTCTATGTAAAATTCGACCACACAACTACTATAATCCATTGCGTTCTTTGAAGTAGGTCCAATTGTGAAATAAAATCACAATACCTTTTCTATAAAAACATTTAATTCAAATGATTGTGTTGATAGACAAAATGTTTCCACTTGATCTAACCCACCATCAAACCCTGACAGTCCAAAAATTAAAATTAACTAGGAATCTACTACCGAAGCGAAATAAACGTGTGAGTTACCACAAGTACCCAAACCTCCAGACAACAAATTAAAGACCCTGGAAGAGACAACTAAATATTATAATTATGAAGCACTTAAAATATCAAAGAATAAAATTTAAAACAAAAGAATTCCCAATTTTTTTAATTGTAAGTGGTTAAAATCAAATTCTTACATATACGAGCGTATGGTTCAGTTAATTAATAATAGACCACCATCAGGAAGTCTTTAAACTGTTAAAGAGTTAAATAACTCTTAGTCTTAGTACCTATCTGTTAGAATAAAATGAAGTAAAGGAGAGTTTGCATTCGTTCGAACCATTTGTCACAGCATTTTTTCCAATTTTCTTGAGATACTTCCGTAGTATGGTTTTTGAATGCATCAACGATTTCTTCCGCCGACGAAAATCGTTTTCCACATTTCACCGAAGACTTCCGGCAAACAAATGGTTGTGTACCATTCAGAATTGATCGTACTACGCTTCTCTAAATGCATAGTTGTCACATGACCAGTTTTTCCGAAAAAAGAAGCGACCAATTGTTTCGATGTGCTTCGAGGGTGAACAACTTTTGCTGGATTT
>JARFJB010001946.1:1042500-1147500 GCA_036346205.1 Vesta saturnalis
GAGGGTGAAATGATGGGTTGAGTTTTTTTAACTTTTTTATTACATGGGTCGATTGACTCGAATAATTATCACACCTGTATCACAAAATTTAAATATCCCCCCCTTCCCAATTTTGAGATCGCAGCAGCGCGACGATAGTTATATATATATATATATATATATATATATATATATATATATATATATATATATATATATATATATATATATATATATGTATGTTTCTTATTATTATTATTTTTGAACGTATTCGTTCATAACAAATACAAAAACCAAAATTTAGGTTTTAAATCTGCAGAATTTAAAGCAGTGGTTTCAAAATTTAAAATCCAAGTGATGGTTTTGTTATGTTGACGACACATTTGTAGTTTGGCCCATGGAAAAAGAAACTTAAACAGTTTTCTAGGACATATTAACAACACTCACGACAACATTAAATTTACTATGGAAGTTGAAGAAAGTAATTCACTCCCTTTTTTGGACACCTTGATAACAAGACTTCCTAATGGTAAATTTACACACAAAGTTTATTGAAAACCAACTCATACGAATAGATACTTGAACTCTCTTTCGCATTACCATCCTGGTCAATTACGTAGCGTTACGAAATCCTTGATATACCGCTCTTACCACTTACCTGACGAAAATTCTAAAACGGAAGAGATGAAGACTATTAATAAAATATTACTTCAAAATGGATACAAAGATGAAGAAATATTGAAACTTACCAACGAAGTAAGAAGACCAAGAAATAATAACTTGTCAAACAATGAACGCAAGATTCATGTTATTCTACCTAAAAGGAATTACAGACAGAATAGCAAAGAAATTTCCCAAAAACGACTTTAGACCGGTATTCAAACCACATTCAACTTTGTCTCAACTTATAAGAAATCCCAAAGACAAAATTCCCAATGAAAACCAAGGAGTGTATGAGATACCGTGCAACAAATCTCGAAGAACTTATATCGGACAAACTAGTATAATATTATATGCGAGAGCCGATGAACACAAACTAGCAATTAAACAGCACAATCCATCATCGTCTTTAGCTGCACATCATTTAGACACAGGACACCAAATTAACACCAACAATATCCGTTTAATTGCACCTGTATACAGGGTGTCTCAGAAACATGTTGCCAAACTTTAGGGGGTTATAAAGGCCGATGAATTAAGTACTTTTGCCTTATAAACGTATGTCCGGAAATGAGTCGTTAAGGCACTAGACGAAGAAGTGTTAAAAAATTGCAGAATGTTCGCATTTACGACTTTTGTATTTTTAATATTTATTAAATAAGAAAACAATAAAACATTATATTAGTTGTTCAAAATTGCGGCCATCGACTTGCTGACATGCGGTCGTACGTCGAACCATTGATTGGCGAACTCGATAAAGGATGTGCGGATCTTCCTGAACAACTTCACTCGCAGCCGTTACCCTTCCAATCAATTCTTCTTCTGTAGTTACAGGTGTTTCATACACTAATGATTTGAGGTAACTCCAGAAGAAAAATCGACAGGTGTCAGATCTGGGCTTCGGCTGGCCAGTTAACAGGTCCACCTCGTCCAATCCACCTCTCAGGAAATTGTAAAGTTAGGTGGTCCCGCACGTTGCGAGTAAAATGCGCCGGAGCTGTCGTGCTGATACCACATTCTACGACGAATGTCCAATGGAACATTTTCAAGCAACTCAGGAGAACTTCTTGTAGGAATGTTAGGTAGATTTGACCATTTAAACGTGGAGGTAGTAGGTACGGTCCAATAATATGATCTCCTACTATGCCAGCCCACACGTTAATAGAGAACTGATACTGGTTAGACTTCTGAAATGTTCCATGAGGATTTTGGTCGCTCCAAATGTGACTATTACGGCTATTGAAGTAACCTTCTAGTAAAGCAAGCTTCATCGCTAAATAGAATAACTGAGCTAAAATCGAACTGTCGAGCGCATTTTTCCAAATACCAGCGACAAAAGTTTACTCTTGGACCGTAATCCCGTTGGGTCAAACTGTGTACTTTTGAAGATGATAAGGGTATAGCAATTGTTCATGAAGTACACGCCATACTGATGCCCTTGTATTTCCAGTTTGATTTGCTATTGCTCGCACACTAGTAGAGGGTTTTTCTTCCACTGTCGCAATACTTCTTCTTCCATCTCCACCGAACGAGCCGTTCTTTGCTGACCCGTACCTCCATTTCGTTTAAAATTTCCTTTTTCTTAAACGAAGGTGTAATGAAACGAATAATCTGCGAGATGATGGCGACGATTGGGAAACCGACCAGCGTAGATCCGTGCAGCTTCCTGCTATTGCATCTTGCTTCTCCATAAATCAGATGCATATCAGCCATTTCCTCAAAACTAAAATGTTCCATAGTAAAAGAATTCTTCTTTACTTAAATTATCACTTTAAAATAACAACTATTTGAAATTTACAAAATCAAAGTGACATTCAAAACGTCATTCAAAATTTGAACAATTTTGATAATTGAAGAAAAGTTCTTTGCTATGAAACATTTCAGTTTTGAGGAAATGGAAAAGGAAATTTTAAACCAAATGTAGGTACAAGTCAGCAAAGAACGACTCGATCAGTGGAGATGGAAGAAAACAAAATTTAAAAAAGCTTATCAATGAAGCTTGTTTTACTAGAGACAGTTACTTCAAAGACCGCAATACTCATATTTGGAGCAACCAAAATCGTGTCGATGGCCGCAGTTTTGAACAACTAATATAATGTTTTATTGTTTTTCTTATTTAATAAATATTAAAAAATACAAAAAGTCGTAAATGCGAACATTCTGCAATTTTTTAACACTTCTTCGTCTAGTGCCTTAACGACTCATTTCCGGACATACGTTTATAAGGCAAAAGTACTTAATTCATCGGCCTTTATAACCCCCTAAAGTTTGGCAACAAGTTTCTGAGACACCCTGTATATCTTACAAGAAACAGTTATTAGAGAAGCAGTCGGAATTGAAAGAAGACCAAACGCCCTCAATAAACGAGATAATACTTCTAGAATGCCACAAATTTGGAAGAATATCATTAAACAAGTTGATTCGACATTTCAACCAACTCCAAATTTTCCAAAAATATCAAACACTTATGCTGCAACTATTCCTGACGTCCCCACTTCTACATCATATACTAGATCAACTACCCGAAGTCAAGATTAAATTTAAATTTTGCCTTATTTCATATTCTGTACTTGTTAGAAATAGTTACCGTATTTCAATTTTTGTAATTGTCAATATAAATTCTTGACAAAGGGAACAAAGGACGATCCCGAACCGTTGAATTAATTTGTACGTTTATTTACACTAGTTTCCAAGAAAAAAAAAGTCTTATATATATATATATATATATATATATATATATATATATATATATATATATATATATATATATATATATAATAATACACACACACACACACACACACACACACACACACACACACACACACACACACACACACACTCACACACACAGAGTGCTCACCTTTACAATGTACACCATATAGGACAAGGGCTGTAATATACGTCACAATCAAAAAACAAATTCAAAGAATTTAACCAAACTATAATGTAAGTCCAAAGCTGTGGAAAATATAAAGTGATAAAAGTATTCAAAATTAAAAGTTCGGCATGCTGATTGTACAGGGTGGCCCATTATTGTGTGGACTGCAAATAACTTTTTCACAAAAATTACACAGTTTTTAGAGATGCACAATCGGAAAATATTAGTAAGTATACGGGTCGTCCAAAAACGTGTGACATACCAAACATGTAATTTTTTTAGTGAAACACCCTATATATTTTTCTATTTTTAAATTCGTATTTTTTTCCTGATTCTAAAAATATGCGGTTGTCATTTTATTGCAATTACAGGTTAATTTAGTTAATTACAATTTCAACAATCGGAAATAAACAATAGTTCTGATTATGTAACAAAATAGTACATATGCTCTATTTTTCAAAATTACTTTCAAATTTTGAGATATCTTAATTTTTTTATGCTGGGTGAACAAGAATATCTATTTTAAAATTTATCAATTTTTCCATATCGAACAGCCTGTATATTATGGCGCATTTGGAATCAGCTATCTTTCGTGATTCTAAAAATGTGTGCATTTAATAATAGTTTATACCGTAGGAATCAGAGGTTATGGCATTATCTTATGGAAATTGCGGGGAGTTGAATATTAATACATGTTAAATTGTTTCAAGTTTTAAACAGAACTCCTTCTATGCATGTAAAGAATCGGTGAAACAAGTCTGAAAGAGACAGACTTTAATTGAAATAAACAAGTTAAATCCAAAATGAAACCTTGCACTATAAATTTAAAATAAAGTCATTACTAAAATAAACTTTTTCTCCAACCACCTAAATAAGACGCTATATTGTGACAGTATTTCGTACCAAAAGTGGCTGTTTTCAGGATTATTCTGGTCTCCATGGCAACTGTACAAAAAGTAGTTTAGTTTTTGTCCTAGTCTAGTACAAACAGTTAACCTTCACTAAATATCAACTTCGTGTGAATGACGTTTGTGGGATTTCATTACTTCAATAAACATTTTTAAATTCATTCTGTATAAAATGAGATTATTTCTGTATGATACTGATAGCGACATCTTTTATTCGTACAAAAAATTCATTCTCGGGACTCGGAAGATTGCTGGACGACACGAAAATTGACATTTTTGTACTAATGAAACAAAAAACTATTTGTTGCACAAATCAAGCTTAAGTGACTAATTGAACTAATTCAAATTAGGTACTAGTTAGCAAAGTAAAAAAGAAGTTTAAAAAAGGAATAGCAAAAAATTGGGTGTACTTATAATTACTAAAGTAAGTGTTCAAAATGTAAATCAGTTTGAATAGTTAGCCTTGGATAGCCAGACCTACGTCTGACCCTCAGGCGACGGGGGGAACGTCGCAATGTACAGTTTTCTGTTGAGCGAGATGTGTACCACATTGTGGAGGTGATGGTATGGGGTGCTATTGTTTATGGACGCAGGTCTCAGTTGGTATTCATCCGAGGCAATATGAATGCACACGGATATGTTGATGAAGTTGTAGAATCCCATACTCTTCCATTTCTCCAGGAGCTGGAGGTCCCGATTTTCCAACAGGATAATTCCCGTCCTCACATTGCAAGGCTTTCTATGGAGCGCTTCTAAGAGGCTAATGTCAATATCTTGCCGTGGCTACCCAGATCTCACGACCTTTCGCCTATCGAACGTGTGAGAAGAAGGCAGCGGGTGTGTGAAACTAATAAAAAATGCCTCTATCTTTTGTTTAATTTCTTTGAAAGTTTAATCAATTACTACATTTGACTAGTTAAACGTTTCTGCCAAGTTTGCTCCAAAAATCCCAACGCCATCTTGGTGCTGCATTTTTTATGACAGAGTATAATATAAACCACTTAATGTTGGTAAAACTTTTCTTCCCTTCATACCTAACCTTACGAGTAAAATTGAAAAAATATTAATTAACCCTGAAATTAGAACTATTTTCATACCTAATAGTAAGATTGAAGAACACTTAAGATTGCCTGAAAATGCTCTAAATCCATTGGAACCACGAAACGTAGCTTTGACACTAGACGTAAAGAACATATGAGATGTTGCCGATTGAGGCAAACAGAGAAGTCTACCGTGGCTGAGCATCCTTTAAATAATTTAAGTTTAGCATGTAATTTGATATCATATATTACGCAATTTTTTTAAATATACTTAGTTGTTGAACTATACTTGAGCTCGTATTCTCCTTTTCTTTGTGATATGGAATATTTTATGCTAAATAGTGAATAAAAAAACATTCATTTACCATAAAATACATGTAAGAAGAAATAATTATAACTATACCCTAGGTTCCCTGTTCTGCACAAAAGAACTACATTAAACAATAAGAAAACTGTCTAATAATTATAAGTGGATTAACTTAAATGTCTAAACTATCCAAAGTATGTAATGTATTTACAGCATTTTTAATATTTTGTCTTGCAATATATAGATTGTTGTTGGCTTCAACCAACTCACTCGTTACCTGTTGCCACTTCCCATTTTTCGGTGTTTCAAATATTGCAATAAAATATTCTGTAGTCAGATAACACTTTTTATTTTGAACCGATAGATGGCTAGGCGGTAAAGCTGCAGCTACTGTTGCAGGTGTGACTACAAAATAATTGAGAGAATAATAATATATTTTACTCCAATAAATTAAGGAAGGTATACTTACTTTTCAAATAATCTTGAAAAATAATCCTCAATATTACGATCTGATATCGAAATTATTGGTATGTTTCATCCAAAGACATCTAAACTAGCACAAACCGGGGCATCTTGCATTGGTGTCCGCACTAACATCTTGAACTTCTCTTGTTTAGTGACGATGAAATGTTAAAATCTTAAGATTATATACAAGTAAATCTGTTAACCTTAACAAAATTGTCCACAGGTGGAAGTGGTTTCTACGATGAACTAACTTAATAAGAAATTGAAACGTGAGAAAGATTTATGAACTATAATAAATGCAACATAATCTAGAAGTAAGAAACCCACGCTTGAGAACCAAGTGTGTCATCAAAGACAATGAACTAAAGTTATTGATTGTGAATACTATTGGAACGTAATATAAAGATAATTAACTAAAGCATGTAAAAGTATTCCGCAAATGTGACAAGTAACAGATGTAAACGTCAATTATACCTACAAACAATTTTCGTGTAAGTGAAATGTGTACTAACATGTTATATATATATATATATATATATATATATATATATATATATATATATATATCTCAAACAAGAAAATAGGTCAACGGGGTGCAAATATGGCAGAAACTGCAAATTCGTAAAGATGCATTACTACGTTGTGTGACTTAAAATTATTAAAACGTACTAAATTACGTTGCTAGAGAATAATAACTTTACCACATTCAACACTATACTCCGGAGACCAACGAGCAAAGCAATAGACAAAATGTGGAGAGAAAAACTCCTAAGAAGGCAAAGACAATCCCGTCTGCTGATAAAGTCATGCCTATTGTATTTTAGGATTAAGGAATGATTTTTATCGATTAATTGCAACACGAGAGGACAATAACGTGCGAGTATTATGAGTCGTTACTAGACAGACTGAAAAAAGAAATCAAAGCTGAAAAGCCTCCTTTGGGAAATAAAATGGTCTTGTACCATCAAAACAACGCACCATTCCACAAGTCGGCAATTCAGTTAATTGAATATGCACCCTATTCGCCATACTTGGTCCCGTCGGATTTCTTCTAATTCCCAAATCTCAAGTAATTGTTGGCTTCAGTATTCTCATCGAATACTAAAATCACCGAGGCTGTAAATGGGTATTTTGAAGGTTTGGATAGTCCTTATGTTTGTAAAGACAGCTGAAAGGAGACTATGTAGAAACGTAAATATGATTTTCCCCAAAAAGTCGGTGTTGTCCGTCTGTTATAGAAATCGGTCTATCTCGTGTATATATATATATATATATATATATATATATATATATATATATATATATATATATATATATATATATATATATTTGTGTGTGTGTGCATGCTAATATCTCTTTATTGATCATAAGGAAACAAAAAAAACGGGTTATCTTAAGTCATTGATTGTTAAAGTTTAATATATCACCAAAGAAAGGAAACCGATTATCTTATCTTTTGTAAAGTATCATTATATAAATTGCCATAAAATGAGCCTTAAGTAATTTTCCCATCAATCAATGTTCATTTACATATTTTATTTATGTTATACTTCGCTTTGATTTAGATCTTTCTAAATTTCCAAATATACTTATGGACTGTTTTTATCTTTTGTCTATTATACAGGTAACTTAACAAATGATGAGCGTACTGACCAGGAAAAGGTAAGTTTAGTTCTTGCATAAAATATTATATTATGCTTCAAGGGAAAAAATGTGTGACTTTTCGCGCTCTGCAATTTGTGCCTCGAGGGTGAAGCGCAGATATTTACTTAGCTTTTAACAGATTTAAAAGTGTTTAATATTAATTAATAGTATAAATCAAATATGTATCATGACAACGAGTTTGAATTTCTCGTTTAAAATAAATGTCTTTGCACATTAGGGAGTTTTTATTATCCTATACATTTTTCACTCTCTTTTTTGTGGTCATAGAAACAGACGTAAATGCAAAAAAAAATTTTTTTTGGATATTGGCTAATATAAACTTAATAATTATAATATGAAAATGTAAACTTTCACCATTAACACATAATAAAATACTATCTTTTCTGGGATTTTTAATGGTGTATTTAAATTATACAATCTAAACGTTACAGTTATCTAAATTAAATTAAATTAAATTAAATTAAATACACCATTAAAAATCCCAAAAAAGATAAGTATTTTATTAGTTACTATAAGTTTTGTTATGAACGAATAAGTGTAGTGCAATTAAAGGTTATTATTAATTCTACTAAATACATACATAAAAAGTTTACCTCGAGCAGGATTTGAACCTACGACCACTCTAACCAACCGAACTATCGAGATACAAGCCCCAATGGATGTAAATTTTGTATTTATGTATGTAGAACGAATGCAAATTCTAAATATAAATATATAAGTGTATTTAGAATTTACATTAGTTCTACAAACATAAAGAGCAAATTGACGTCGATTGAGGCTTGTATCACGATAGCTGAGTTGGTTAGAGGGTAGTCTAGCAAAGCACCATTATTACACATAATAAAATACTTATCTTTTTTGGTTTTTTTAATGGTGTATTTTTATTTTATACAATCTAAACTTTTCGACACCAGTAGTATCCATTAAAATTGTTAAAGATATTGAAACAATTTGTTGAAAGTTGAAAAATTAGAAATTAAAAATCAGCCTGCTATTAATATAACAAATAATTGCGCTAAGTTTTCAAAATGTTTGGTAGAGTGTGTGTACTTAATTTCTTGTACATATCCAAATTGATCAGCCAGGAGTTGAAGAAGTTGGAAGGGGGTCAGTGGCGTGGCCTCCAAGAACAACAGATATTACGGCTTTGGATTTTCATGTGTGGATACTTACAAGACATTGTTTACGAGACGACAATGGAAACTCAAGAAGAGCTAGTGGACGTATTGAAGAGATGTGCCGTTAACTGAAGGGAAGTCGTCAAGCCTTAGTGGTTAATTCCTTGGTCAAAAGAGTCCAAATATGCATAGAGGTCGGTGGGTTCCATTTTGAGAATTTATTAGTATAATTATTTGTTTATTACTTTTTCTGTATCTTTGATGTACATTATGTTTAGTAAGTAATAAAATATTTAAAAAAAAATTTACCTATCATATCGTATTTTCTTGGTAGTTCAGTCATAAGTTTTGGCCTGCTTGCATCACTCTAAATTAAAATAAGTATCTCAAAAACGAAGCCATAAATCAAGAATTTGCTAGGGTATTTTTTTTTAATTAAACAGGGAATCCAAAAATGGAATATTCTTTGTAAAATATCCTGTGGCGCCGAAGATTGGGATGGGAGATGGGGTTGCCGACCCCCAGTATCTACGCCACTAGAGAATTTCTTTAAATGATTTTAATGATTTTTTAAAGATGTACTACATTAGTCTGTGTAAGAAATTCGATGGCAATCGATCGAGTGGTTCAGAAGTTATGATGAGGCAAAAAGTTTTCTTTACAACTTTGACACGCCGTATAGGCGTAAGGAAACATTTGTGAACAAAGTTTTCTTATGAAAGTCTACTTTTTTCTTGTTCTACCAAAATTAATGATGTTTAACCTGCACCACCCTGTATATTATTTCGGTATAGTAAAATCTGTTTTCTACCCTTTAAAAACGCACCAGATAAGAACTGATAATTTTTACATTTCTGTTGATTTCTAATGACGAACGACTAAACTACTCTTCTGATTTTTAGTTTTTTAATTTTTTAAACTTACATTAAAATTTGAAATGTGAAATTTGTTTTGATTGATGAGTGAATTTTGATCTGAAGTATTATTGACGCGTGGCAGATTTCGTAACAGGTGAAGGTTACGTCCGTGCAAACGTAGTAACGCGACTACTATTCATAATTTCTTTTATTTCAAAAAACATTCAAAATGTCTTTCCCCCTTTATTTTTAAGCATGTAAAGAAGTAAATAATCACCTCAAACGAAAAAATTATTTCCCAGAGGCGGGAGTTCCACAAAAAGCAAGCAGTATGTTCACCTGATCGTTCTACAATTGAATCAGTACTCATATCTTTTGTATTTAGGGTGAGAAATGAAGTACCAGTTACACATACTTTAGCTACTCACTTTAACAGCATTTATGGTGACTTAACTTTAAAATATCTTTAATTTGTTGTACATTTTAGAATGCCATGGACACAAAAATCTATCTGGTGGTCAATACAAAAGAAAAATGTTCGAAAAGGAATGACAAGTTGATTAAACAGACTGAGAGTTTTTTGAATTACGTAGGAAATAAAAAAAAAGAGGTTGACAACCCAGAGTTGTCCCAAGTGAAGCAGACTAAAACCTAAATTACAAGGGTACTATCGATCATATAACCGTAACCGATAGTGACACAAATCTACACTATCCTACACCGGAAACTTCTAAAGAAAATACACAATCGGTGGTTACTTTAGATTACGAACCAGGATATTGGCAACCTAGTCTGCTAGACGCTAAAAGACGTTTTTTAGTAAAAGGGGGCCACCTAAAATTCAATGCCCATTATTAAACGAAAACATTGGAAAGCAGAGAAAGAGTACTGCACAACTGGTTAGTGTATTCCATTACAAAAAACTGTGTATATTGTTTTTGCTGTAAACTTTTTAGTTTCTCTTCCAGTTCTCCTTACACTAAAGGATTTACACGTTGAAGTGACCCTTCAAAAGAACATTAGTTTTGTTTTCTGTTTTTGAACCAGGTCGTATATTGCATATGACTGCGTTGTTTTATAATCGCGGAACCTATATTATTTTATTCCTGTTTAATGTTTTGTAATAACAAACTTTCCCGCAACTCGAAGTGGACTGCTGTTGGCCCCTTATTTCAGGTGTTTAATGACTCAATTTTACTTTAAAATGTGGTATTCTGCTGATGGCGGTTTTTGTTTTGGCATTGGTACTATATATAACAACCAAATGCTGTTAACGATATTGCAACAGTAATTATTGTTGCAACCAAACTGATTGAGTATGGTGCAATTCGTGTCCATGATGCATTTTGAAGACCTTTCTGTACAGAATGTATAGATTGTACTCCAGGTTTACGGTTCTGTGGTATGTGCAAAGAATGTGCATCTATAATTTGTCTTCATTTATTGTCTTATACCATTACTGCATCTTGTTTATGGTGTTGCTTAGTTGATTTTGTGACGAAGTCAGTCCATGTACTGGCGGGTTCCATAAACGTTGACAGACCTGATATATTTCGGTCTGATGTTTCAAGATTCGGATGACTTCTTGGTTTCTGTTCAAAGACTTGACATCTCTGTACACCTTCCCGTTGACTATAAATACCGCCGTCGAAATATCTCCTGTATCTTGTAACCACTGTACCTTAACTTTTTATATTTCCACATATTGGTCCAATTTTATTTCCACGCCCAAGATAAAATGAAAACTCAATGGTTAATGTGTAAAACCATTTAAACGTATGAGAAGGGCATTAAGATACAAGGAATTTTAGTAACTGAAACATAATATGGATCTGAAAAGCATACACTACTATTAAGATAAGTTATGAACGTTACACAATAACAGTATTGTTGTACAGGAAAATTATTAAATTTACAAAATAAATGAAGCATTTTATTATATCCTAAGGAAATGACGTACGTATGAGTGACATATATTTTCCGGTGCTTCCTTACGGTTTGAAAACCAAATTGATACGACATGACGATTTCAGTCAAATTAATCAGGATTTTATTCTGTCCGTGGCAAAAGCTTATTCGCGTGGATATTTTCAGAAAGCAGTATGCTGACCACACTGGAATATCTTAATACTTCATGGTAATCTTTATTAATTATTTATAAGTATTGGTAGGGTAGCATTAGAATCCAAACAAACCACTAGAGGTATAAAATTACTGTTAGTCTTGTATTTTTTGAAAAATTTTAAATCGAAAATCACTGGAAATCGCAAAGACCCTAGCATCCAAACACCCTAACATCCACACATTAGAACCCCCGAGCAATGGAATACACGAACACCCGAAAACCAAAACACTCGAACGCGCAAACACGCGAACACGCGAGAACAGCCAAATTCCAGTACACACGGACACACCAACACCAGAACACACAAACGCACGTACATCCGAACACCAAAACACCAGAGCACCCAAAAACACGTACATCAGAATACCCAAACACCCGAACATACAAACAACAGAACTCCCGTACACCCCAGCTTTCGAACACCCGAATATCCGTAAACCTAAAGTCTCAGACACTCGAACACCCGAGCATACACACACCCGAATACTGAAGCGCACGAACACCCGGACGCGCAAACACTGGAATACCCGAAAAAGGAAGCACGCAAACACGCGGAGACCTGAACGTCCGAACACCCAAACACCCGAACACAGGAGCACGCGAAGTTGCGAACAGACAACACTTGAGCACGCAAGGACGCTAACATCCGAATGCGCAAACACGCGAGCACACTAGCACGTAGCACAAAAACACAGTAATATAAGAGCACACGAACACACGAACACACGAACACACGAACACACGAACACACGAACACACGAACACACGAACACACGAACACACGAACACACGAACACACGAACACACGAACACACGAACACACGAACACACGAACACAAGAGCACACGAACACAAATACACGAGAACACGAACACACCAACAGAGACACAAATGCTCAGAAATATAAACGCACAGAAACACAGACGCACAGAAACATAAACGCACAGAAGGACAAACGCACAGAAGGACAAACGCATACAAATGCAAACGCATCGAAAAATAAGCGCACAGAAACACTAATGCAGAGAGCACTGAGCACAAGAACACACTAACACACGAGCACACGAACAAAAACACAAATGCACAGAAACACAATCGGACAGAAACATAAACGCACAGAAACACAAACGCACAGAAGGAAGACGCATATAAATGCAAACGCACCGAAAACAAACGCACAGAAACACTAACCCATAGAAACACACACGCCTAAAAATACGAACGCGCACAAACCCAAAAGCACATAACCACAATAGCACGGAAATGCAAACTTGCCAAAAACAGAGAAGCGCATTATACTTTTTATTTCCAACCAAGACGGGATACGGCTTTGGAAGGAAAAGGAACTAAATTATGAAAAGGATCTGGGAGAGGAAAATTAATTCAGAATAATTTCTGAATCATTACAAGTTTTTGCACGTTTACATAGGAACTTTATTATACGATATGTAATATCCAACAGTAATAGAAACTATCACCGAGGATATAATGAAAACGCAGTAGTCAACGTGTAAAGCCATTCCAACATCTTAGAAGGATGCTACGTGGATTAAGATATATGGAAATTTAGTAACAGGGCCATACCATAGATCTTCAACGCACATACTGCTATTAAGATAAGCTATTAAGGTTATACAATAACAGTATTACTGCACTTGGAAACACAGGAAAAACATATCTACAACATAAATGAAGTATTTTATTATATCCTGAGGAAATGTATGAATGAGATATTCTTTTCGGATGCTCTCTTACGGTCTAAAAGCCTAATTGATACGATATGATTATTTAAGTCAAATTAATCAGGATTTTATTCTGTCCTTGGCTAGGTTCCCTATGGCAAAAGCTTATTCGGTGGATATTTTCAGAAAGCTGTATGCTGACCACACTAGACTTTCTTAATACTTCGTAGTAATCTTTATTAGTTATTTATTGTAAGTATTGATTAGAACCAAAGAAACTAAAGGTATAAGATTGCTATCACAACAAAATTGTTTGCAAAGAAAACCATCTCTAGTGCACCAATCATAGGATGTAAAGTGTATAATTTCACCAGACAGAATAAACCGTTTTCTCCCTCACTAGTATTTTCATTTAAAAACACTTTTCATTGTCGTTGGTTTTAAATTTAGATTTGATAAATCAGTTAAAATTTGAAGCTCATCATGCAATTACGGTTATCTCGTTTGAAGTGTGAAATTAGCTTTTTTGCCAAAAACGATAAATTTAAAGTGTAAAACAATACATTTTATTACCCAAGCAGATAATACTTTTGGTATAAATACAACCAAGGTGCATAACAAAAGCAGTATCAATTAGTTTGTGTATTAAACTAAATATGAAGGTTATTGCTATCGTTTTGATTTTGGGAGCGGCTTATGCTGGTATATGTTTAGTACTTATCAATGAATATTTTTTACTGTGTTACTTTTAGCTGCCATTCCTGTGACATTAAACGACCAAAACTACGTTGTAAGTACTTCTTATTTAATATACTTGAACGCAAAATATGAAATTGTGCTAATCTGTCTTATTTTAGCTTAATTATTTAACACGTTTTGGTTATTTGGAAGAATCTGAACTTCGTAACCCCATAAGTGTAACTGTAGCTCTTAAGAAGTTGCAAAGATTGGTACATCCCAAAATTTATGTGTAATATTTTGGAAATTTGGAATTTTGAACAATAAACATTTGTTTCAGTTTACCAAATTACCCGTTGCGGAGTTTCAGATTTTTTAAAAACCTCCTTTAATCGTTGGAATGGTTTATAAAAGCTAATAAATTAAACTTTTTTCTAATTAGATATTTTAGGTTTGGGCAATTAATAATTCTTATAATTACCCAAAAATGAAAAAGGTTGAATTAAAGTAATCTCATTACCAAATTAATACGAAACCCCCATATTATTTTTTTCCCGGGGAAAAAACCCGTTTTTTTTGATTTATTTTATTACCAACCTAATATTTGTTTTTGATGGCCTTCTCTTCATATGCCTTCCCCCAAAAGGTGACATTATTTTAACACAATCATACGGGTGGAAAATAAATTGTTTTTAGGGTCTAGAATTGGGACATTCTTTGGGTTGGGTTTTAAAATTTCAGATGTACCCAAATTGTTTTTGGGACTTTCAAATAATTTAATTAAAACCTTTATTAAAAATTAATTTTGTTTTCATTTTTTAAATAAAAAGGGTTAAATTTTAAACGTATCACTTTATAAAAAAAAAATTGATTTTATATTTTTTAAAAATGAAGAAAAACATGTTTAATTAAAATTAAAAAACTTAAAAATTTAAATTTTCCCAAATTTTCAAACTTTTATTAAAAATTTAATTTTTAAAAAATTTTTTTTTTAAAAAAACTGAAAACTTAAATTTTAACCCAAATATGGAAATTTTTATTTTTTTCAATCAGTTTTTAAAAAGTAAATTTTCCAAATTTTAAATTTAAACCAAAAAATTTTGTTTTAAAAAAGGGTTTTAAAAAAAAAAAAATTTATTTAAAAATCCCCCAAAAATCTTAACCCAAAAATTTTAAAAGGTTTTAAAAATTTTTTTAAAAACCCTTTAACATTTTCAAAATTTCCCCAAAATTTTTAAATTTTTTTAAAAATTAAAAAAAAAAATTTTTTTTATAAAATTGTTTAAAATTCCTTTAGTTAAAATTTTAAAAAATTTAATTTTGTAAATTTTAAAAATTGGGGAAAAAAAAAACCAATGGTATCAAAAAAACTAATTTTATTTAAAAGATTTAAAATTTTTTTCTTTTGGGGATTTTTTTAATTTGAATGTTTTAAAAAAGTTAAGTTAAAAAATTTTTTTCCATTTCCCTTTAATTTTTTAAAAAAAAAAATTTTTTTTTTAAAACGTAAAAAAGAAATTTTTTTTTTAATTTTTTTTTTTTTTCCCCCTTTTCTTTAACTAAATTTTAAATAAAAATTTTAAAACAAAATTTTTAAAATTTAAATTTTTTTTAATTTTTTTCCCCCAACCCAAACTAATGGTTCGACTTAACAATTGTAAGTTTAAAATTCATAAAAATTTAAAATTAAAAAAAAAAAATTTTATTTTTTTCCTGGAAAGGTTTTTTAAAATTACCTCCCTTAATTTACCATTTCAATAAAATCAATTTAAAAGTTAAATGTTAAATTATTATTAAATTGAATAACTTATTACAAATTTCCAAACTGGAATTTAAAATTTTCTTAATTTAAAAAATTTAAATTTAAATAAAAGTAGGAAAAAGAAAAAACACGGGAAAAAGTAATACTGAAACGATCTTGTTAAATACATAAGTAAAGATTTGTGCAATAAATAATCTTTCTAAAACATGTAAGAATAAAGAATAACACCACCCTACATAAAACAAATACCAATTGGCGATAAATACTACATTATTTAATTAAATCTTTTCATAAGATAACTTTTTATAAAAATAAAAAAATAATGTAAGCTTCAATTGAACAATGATAATTAAATTGCATTATAAAAACTACAAGTGTCACGTGATGAATACAGTTATCATAGGAGATTTGAATGTACATAATTTTAAGGAAAATGTTACGGATCAAAAGTCACAAATTGTAAACAATTTTTTACAATTTTCAGCTTTAACTCAAACAGTATTGTATTGTATATTATATAGTTTTTAGCAACACCGATTGTAACGTAATCCAGGATTTGTCACCATTAGCGATAGGGGATGCATACCATCCCGCTTTATTTATTGATTTTGACATTATAACAATCAAAATTTATGTTGGCACCATCATTTAAAAACTGTAGGAACTTGTAGGTTGTCAACAACACGCACGTTGACGTCGGTTATAACATGGTTGTAACTGTAATTTCGGGTAATATTAATAACCGTAAAAAATTCCTTTAGTTCCTTTATATACAGTGTATGTGTTGTTCTTATTACTACTACGACCAGCTTCCATAAAAGATTTAACTTTATTTGACCATAAAAATGTAAATTTTATTTCTAATATGAAAAGTCTACACTACAATTTTAGGAAAACCAATATCACAGAAATTCATAATGTTCTTATGCAAACTGATTGTAATTTTTTGATGAGTACCGATAACATTAATACTGCCTGCAATTAATTTTATAATTTTTAATTTTATGCATTCTCTAGTGAAAACTATGATTCAGTATTCAACAGTCTATAAATATTAATCCAAAGAAATTCTGGTTTTTTGTTCAGTCTAAACGAGGCAGCTCAAGAATACACGGTGAATTATTTTGGAATGGTAATAACTACAAAAATCCTCAGGCAACAGTCAACGGATTTGGTAAATATTTCTGTAGTGTCTTTAATTTACCACATGTGAATACGTGCAACCAAATTGTTGTTGATTCAGCAAACACGCTCAACATTTATCACGTAGATAGAAAAATGGTAAAGGATGCAATTTTTTAATGAATTTTTGTCAGTGTTAAAAAAAAAGATAATTTAGGATTCTGTAGAAACACTTTTTTAATATTTGAAATAGAACAAAAGATATAAGGTCTTAAAGTTTGTGTACCTTTAAATTGACCTTCCTCGTCTATTAAAGCAAATTTTGGAAAACTGTTACTATAAAATCCTAATTTTATCATTTCTCTTTGCGGTCAAATAAATTTTAGTAAATGATTCCTAAAAATGAGTCCAGAATTCGTCTTCGGAACCCTTGGAAAACGGATTTTGCGATTTTTGTATAAGGGTTTGTGGCGTCGCTCGGTGGCACCGGATAAACTAAATAAGCACGTATTCAGATAAATTTTGACATTCCCCTTTACAGTAATTTTACTTACCGAAAAGTATATTGACTCACGCGCTTTGATGTACTGTTTGTGACATCTTTCGTTTCACGAAAAAGTACAATTTCATCCAAAATGGGACACAGTGTACATTAAACTGTTTGTTTTACTAGTCTGGTTTTTCAATAACAGAAGCAACTGTAATAAGTAATTCTAAATAATTTCTTTTAATTTTTAATACTTTTTCTTAAGTCCTTCAACATCAGAGTGACTATGATTTTTTAAGTGCAACTATGTTTTGTAACTTGCAAAGGCAGAATTGAGTTGGTGGTTAGATAAGTATATTAAAATTGTTTTAAAAACAATTAAAGTTTACTCTCAAAATTATTAATAGGCATTTAAACAGTAGATTTAAATAATTGAAAAATGAAGGATTTCATAGTATACTATAATATTAAACCATAAGACACTTGCCTTTAAGATTCTTTCTAATAGTAGACTTAAGAAAGGTAAAGATTATTCCAGAGGGCAGGAGATGTAAGATGATAAGATAAGATAAGAATATAAATATATGGATAATGTAAGGAATTTGAGTTTTTTAATAGATAAATAATATATGCGTAATGCAGTCATTATAGTTCCCAATTTAGTAAAACTAGTCAAATTCCAATAATAAAGAATTATCAGATTTGCTATTATATATTGAATGTATTTGGTTTTAACGATAAGTCTAAAACTAACCTTTCACATGTTTATTACAGCTTCGACTTAATAGATTACTTCGCAAAGAAATTAGTCTGTATTAAGACCCTTTTCCGAAACCGTGTAAATACTATACATATTGCAACACTTGCGTCATTATACGTACCGTTTGAGAGATTATGCTTACAATTAGACAACATGGAAAATTTGTACGGTTTACAAACGCTATACTTAACTACTAAAAAGCATAGATATATTATAAATTTTCAATTTGTATTCTGAGCTACTTAACTAAGCTAAGCCTGTTATGATAAAAATACGGGTGGCACATTGTTCCCGTAACACTATTATTATCAAACTTTTAGTATACACTTCCAATCTTACTACTACAGTAACATCTGATGCCATAATCAAATATTCATAACAATGGTGTGTAGTACAACTTAAGTCAAATTTTCCAGTTAGCGGCGCCAACTGAAGCCATAATGGCAACCACATTGTTGAGATCCTAATCGATGCTGACGATGTGCTCGACAGTATATGCAATGCCTGAATGTGGGTGTGGATGTGTGTAGGTGTGTGCGTGTGCGAGTCTTCGAGTGTGAGAATGTGGGTGTGTGGGTGTGCAGGTGTGCGAGAGTGAGGACGAGTAGGTGTGTGTGGAGTGTGTGTAGTGAGGTGTAGTGCGAGAGTGATCGTATGCACGCACGTGTGTGAATGTGATTGAGTGTGTGTAGGTGCGATAGTTTGCGGTCGCGTGTGTGTGTGTGTGTGTGTGTGTGTGTGTGTGTGTGTGTGTGTGTGTGTGTGTGTGTGTGTGTGTGTGTGTGTGTGTGTGTGTGTGTGTGTGGGTGTGGGTGTGGTGTGCGTGCGTGTGGTGTGCTGTGCGTGTGCGTGTGTGTGGTGTGTGTGCGTGTGCGTGTGCGTGTGCGTGTGCGTGTGCGTGTGCGTGTGCGTGTGCGTGTGCGTGTGCGTGTCGTGTGCGTGTGCGTGTGCTGTGCGTGTGCGTGTGCGTGTGCGTGGTGCGTGTGCGTGTGTGTGCGTGTGCGTGTGCGTGTGCGTGTGCGTGTGCGTGCGTGCGTGTGCGTGTGCGTGCGTGTGCGTGTGCGTGTGCGTGTGCGTGTGCGTGTCGTGTGCGTGTGCGTGTGCGTGGTGTGCGTGCGTGTGCGTGTGTGTGTGCGTGTGCGTGTGCGTGTGCGTGTGCGTGTGCGTGTGCGTGTGCGTGTGCGTGTGCGTGTGCGTGTGCGTGTGCGGTGCGCGTGCGCGTGCGCGTGCGCGTGCGTGCGCGTGCGTGTGAGCGTGCGCGTGCGGTGCGCGTGCGCGTGCGCTGTGCGTGCGGCGTGCGCGTGCGCGTGCGCGTATGTTGTGCGTGTGCGTGTGCGTGTGCGTGCGCGTGTGCGCGTGCGTGTGCGTGTGCGTGTGCGCGTGCGTTGCGTGTGTGGGGGCTGAGGGCGAGTCGGTGTAAGTGGGATTGTGCGTATTGGCGAGGGTGTGTTTCTGTGTGTGTGAGAGGAAGATAGTGTATATGTGTTTGGGTGTGCGCGTGTAGATGTGTGGGTTTGCGGGCGTGGGCATACGTGGGTGAGGAGGTGTGGGTATGTGGGTGTGTGGGTGAGTGTATGCGTGTGCGAGTGTGGAAATATGGGTGTGTGGGTGTTGATGTGCGGGATAGAGGACGAGTGGGTGTTTGAGGGGCGTGCGTGTGTGTGAGAGTGTATGTTTTTTGCACAAAAAGGAACTTTATTATATGTTATGTAATAGTCAACAGTAATAGAACCTCTCACCCTGGATAAAATGAAAACGCAGTAGTCAACGTGTAAAACCATTTCAACGTTTAAAAGGACACTATGTGGATTAAGAAACATGGTAATTTAGTAAAGGGAACATAATATGGATCTGCAAAGCACTTTATAATGCTATTAAGATAAGCTATGGAGTTGTACAATAACAGTTTTTTGCACTGGTAAACACAAGAAAAATATATCTGCATTATATATGAAGTATTTTATAATACTCTGAGGAAATGTATGAATGAGATATTCTTTTCGTATGCTCTCTTACGGTGTGAAATTCAAATTGATACGTATGATGATTTCAGTCAAATTAATCAGTATTTTATTCTGTCCTTGGTCAGGTTCCCTATAGCAAAAGCTTATTCGCGTGGGTATTTTCAAAAAGCAGTATGCTGACCACACTAGACTTTCTTAATAAGGCTTGTCTCAGAAAAAAATGTCGCCAAAATTTGCTCTCATAGAAAATTCCGCCGCTGCGTAAAAGGTTTAAATTCTGTTGGTATATGTTATTTTGCTGTGCAATAAATAAAATCAAACAGACGGACGCTGTCAAACTAGTTTTTACGAAAATGCCTTGTAATCAATAACAACTTCTAGAGTGCTTTTCAAACTGGAGACATTTCCACAAATAAAATAGCTTCTTTGTTAAATACCACAAGGAGGACTGTGAATAGAGTGCGTAAACGATACGGCGAACCGGGTACAGTGCGATGAAAAGTAGGAAGTGAATGCAACTTGGGGTTTGTTGATAAAAATTTGGAGAAAAATGTATTGAAAGCTTTAAAAAAGAATCCAAACCTTCCAGTTAGAGATTTAGCAAAAAAAGTATGGACGTACTAAGTCTACAGTTCAGAGAATTAAACAAGAGAGTTCTATAAGGTCCTTTAAGAAAACGAATACGGCTAATAGGAATGCTAGTCAACAAATGACCGCAAGGTCCAGATCAAGAACACTTTATAAAAAATTGACCTCTAATTATATGTGCGTAATAATGGTTGACGAAACCTATTGCAAATTAGACTTCAAATCTCTACCAAGACATCATTATTACTCTGGAAAGGTAGAAAATCTGTAAGCAATGAATTTAAAATTATTAAAACCGAAAAATTTGGCAAAAAGGTGCTCATATGGCCAGCCACTTGTTCTTGTGGCAGAATAAGTAGGTCATATTTTCAATGACCGCGAAAATAGTGAAATTTAGCTTCGTGAGTGCCTGCAAAAAAGAGCCTTGCCTCTTTTAAGGCTGCATAGTATCCCAACATTATTCTGGCCTGATTTGGCAACATGCCACTACGCAAAAAAGTTACAGAGTGGTACGAAAGGGATAACATCGATTGTGTTATGAAAATTGAAAATCCTCCCAACAGCCCCAAATTGCGCCCAATCGAAAAATGTTGGGCTCATGTAAAGTAGGATTTGCTAGAACATAAAAAAACCAGCAAAATCTATAATTGGTTTTAAATATAAATGGATACAAGCCACTACACTAATCTCAAATGAGAGTGTACAAAAATTAATGGACGGGTTAAAACGAAAATTTGTTACGTGTTTAATTGGAAAACGTTTCTTTTTGATAACGTTCGTCATTTGGTCAAATTTACTTACTAAAAACAGCAATTTATTCTTAGGTTTAATGCTTCCAATTCACTATTTCGCAAATTTTTACGCATCTCTAATTGCATTTAAATTAATGTATGTAACTTTCGTACACATCTCTTATTTAGTTAAAATAAGTCAAATTTAATGCCTTTAGGACATCTCTAAGATTTTTTGATCATTTAATATAAAGCAGTTAAAAAGGAATCTGGGATCTATTAGGGTCAAATAATACATATACACATAATAAATATATATTTTCTACACATTTTTAACTTTTGGCAACAAATTTTCTCAACTTTGTAAAATTGATTTTAAAGGTGATGGCCAATTTTTCTTTCTTCCTTTTAAGAACGCCTTTGATGGTGGATGTTGAGTTTCTAGAGAATTTTTCGTTTCTGGTTCTGGATGCTGAAGCATCATTTTTTTGGAAAATTCTCACTTAAAGTAATACTTGGTTAAGTAAAAGTATTACTAACGCTTTTAAAAGGCGGATATAATTGAAATTATTCATTCGTCCACATCTTCGGTAAGTGGCACATGTTTCGATAACCTCATGGTAATTAAAATTGTTTTCAGGTTTTCGAATATAAAAGCATTCAATACTAATTCTTTACATATAAAGACACTTCAATCGAAATTACGTTGAATGTTCACTACCGGCTCGTTTGTCACCTGTAAGAGGTATGAACGGTCATAATTAATTAAACATCGTACTTATATTTACCTTCTTTTAGCATCTCTGTACTACCCACATTTCTAACGGCATTCCTTCTTAAATTTTCTGCTGACATTTTACTGTTGCGTTACATCCAAAGTACCTGATTATCGCTGGAAGGCATAAGAGCCTTGCTGAAATCTATGACCACATACGTGAAGGCTGCTAGATCATTGGAATAGTACCCGAAATTTTCAAGATCAAATAAGTAGTAGTTTCAACAATAAAGGTCAGATCTTTTTTTTCTTATCACCTGGTTACACGATTGTGTTTAAAAATTTCAAATACACCTAGGAGGTTATTAGTGAGTTTCTACAATGAAAATAAATGGACTGATAATAATTTTGAAATCAAATAATTGACAATTGTTACCTCTTAATTAAATTTATATATTTAAGGTACTTCCAGCAGTTCACTTTCACAAAATCCTTTTTTTCTAAACGGTAATATATATATATATATATATATATATATATATATATATATATATATATATATATATATATATATATATATATATCACTAATTCAGTTTTGAATATTTTGCACTCAATTCAAGTAAAACTTGATTAAATCATTAAAAGTGACTTGATAGACCGCACCCAAACAGGTTAGCTTCCATTTTGGCTTAATTAATTCTAGCTTCTGTGGTTACATTCACCCAACGATTTAACTCCTGTTTTGATTGCAATATACCGGGTGTAACGATTATCTGTATTACGTGAACTACTGCAAATGTTAAACATTTAATTTCATATGAATTTGTAATTTTTGTCTCGTAATCTTTATGTGTTATGTACACTACTTTTCTTGAGAACAAGGTTGTTCGGGCCAATTTATTTCGTAGAAATTTCTTGATTACTTTATTTGTTACGGTAGTTATTTACTGTGGACCGAACCAGCTTTCCAATTTACTGTATACTGTGTGAAGCGCAAGGCAAGCAAGTTCAAAAATAAAATTTTTTTATCTTACTGAACATTCCAATGGGATTGTGTTAAATTAGCCAATTCCGAATACGAACAGTAAGATATTACAGCGGCCGGAAGGGGGCATATAATAATTTTTTTTTCTTCTAATTGAAATCACTGCTTGCCATCGTGGGCTTTGGTGGAATGTTAATTTAATAATTTTTTTTTATTCTTTTGTCAGGATATTGACCATAAAAATTACCTTATCGGGGGAATTGTTAACTCATTTCTACTTCTTCCTTCATTTTTATTTCTTTTTTTTTGGTAAATCCTGTTTCAGGCTTTACAGGGTTTACTTTCCTCTCAACACTTGTTGAGTGTTTCCTTATTAAAGCCTGTGGCGCCTACTCATATCCGGTTCCTATATAACCACTTTACTATCTCTAAGTTATGCCTCCAAAACAACCACGCATCCGTATGTTCTGCGGTCATCCGACCGTACGCCTGAGCTTAGTCGAGCCCATTTCTTTTTATGCCATATGATGGTTAGAGACGTGGCAAATTGCGTCGCTTTTGGATGGACGAGAGTTCAAGTTTTGGTGTTTGGTAGAATTAATTAAATTTAATTATTATTTAATAAATTTTTCCAAAGAATATCTAATTTAATTTTTTTTTGTTATTTTGGACAACAAAGTGGCAACAATTCTTTCTGGGACAAGCTTTACTTCGTAGTATTCTTTATTAATTATTTATAAGTGTTGGTAAGATAGCATTACCAACCAAAAACACTAAAGGTATAAGATTGCTATCACAACTAAATTATTTGCAAATAGAACCATCTAAAGTGCACCAATCATAGCAGGTAAAGTGTATAATTTCACCAGACATATGAACCGTTTTCTGCCTCACTAGTATTTTCACATAAAAACACTTTTCATTGTCGTTGCGTTAAATTCAGACTTGATAAATCAGTTAAGATTTGAAGCTCATCATACAGTTACGGTTATCTCGTTTGAAGTGTGAAATTAGCTTTTTTGCCAAAAACGATAAATTTCAAGTGTACAACAATACATTTTATTACCCAAACAGATAATACTTTTGGTATAAATACAACCAAGGTGCATAACAAAAGTAGTATCATTTAGTTGGTGCATTAAACTCAATATGAAGGTTACTGCAATCGTTTTGCTTTTGGGAGCGGCTTATGCTGGTATAATTATGTTTAGTACTTATCAATGAATATTTTTTAATGTGTTACTTTTAGCTGCCGTTCCTGTGACATTAAACGACCAAAACTACGTTGTAAGTACTTTTAATTAATATACATGAACGCAAAATATGAAATTGTGCTAATCTGTCTTATTTTAGCTTAATTATTTAACACGTTTTGGTTATTTGGAAGAATCTGAACTTCGTAACCCCATAAGTGTAACTGTAGCTCTTAAGAAGTTGCAAAGATTGGCTCACATCCCAGAAACCGGTATTATCGATAATGATACTTTTAAGGCAAATATAACGTAGAATTTTAAAGCAAGCAATAAACATTTGTTTTGCAGTTTACCAAATTACCACGTTGCGGAGTTTCAGATTTTGTTAAAGGCCAACCTCGCTTTGATGCTCAGGTCGCTTGGAATAAGAGAAATATTACCTACCAGTAAGTACTGATAAATCTACAACTTTTTTTCTACATTCACAAGTACCTTTTTAGTGTTGGAGCAATTACATCAGACTTAACATTCGATCAAGTTACAACCAACATGCAAAAAGCGTTAGACACTTGGGCAGCCCAAGTGAATCTACGATTCACCAGAATTAATGACGTAAACGCCGCCGATATTATTTCGTATTTCGGGGCCGGAGGTCACAATTGCCCGTACGTTTTTTGTTGTATTTATTATTATGTACCAACTCTTAAGGTATTTCAGATATCCTTTTGATGGACCTTCTGGCGTTCTAGCTCACGCCTTCTTCCCACAAAATGGTGACATTCATTTTGATGACGACGAAACATGGGACTTGGGTGGCCATAACGGTCGCATTGATTTCTTCAGTGTTGCTCTCCATGAATTGGGACATTCTTTGGGATTGGGTCATTCAAACATCTGGGGTGCAGTCATGTATCCAACATACAGTGTTTGGAGTCAGCTTCATCAAGATGATATTAATGGGATTAAAACTCTTTACCCTTAAAAAATTATACTTTCTGTTTTGCATTGTTTTAAATAAAAAAGAGGTTTATAAGTTTTAAACTGAATATCTACTTTGGATGAATATAATAAAGAATTGTGTTACATTTATATATATTTTACTAAATACCTTGATTTTTTTAGAGACTGTAAACTTGTAGTGAATATAATAATTAGTAATATTACTCCTATATACGTAACACACGAATAACGAAACTCTAAACTATATGTATAAATTTTCTATTTCGCAATAAGGTTACGTAATGAAAATTAGAACTGATACTTAATATACAGGGTCTTGAAATAGTATTTCGGGAAAATGTTTTTGCATATACAGGCTGGTATAAAAAAGTATGACAACATAAAATGAAGTTAAAAACTACAAAAAATCGTATTGCACGCCTGGAAAAAAATATGAAAAACCGTCTTAAATCTGTTTTGTCTAAGCTGCATATGTGAACTTTAATGAAAGAAGACTAATGATACTTCGACATTAAATATTTTGATTTATTTGATACAGGGTGTCCAAAGTTTGGTTCCAAAGAGACAACTTTCGAAATAGTTTTTCTTAAGATTTTCAAATGAATCACCCTGTATATTATTTCACTATCTAACGCAGAATTTAAATATAAATATTTTTTGTATTACAAGTGTATTAAAATTCTGGACCGTTATCATGATATTTACCAAAAGCCACAAATATGCCCATTTTATTGGTAAAGTATTAAAAAAATGTAGCCGGCAATGACAAAACAACAACTATTATTTAACAAATAGTTTTGACAGTAGCTCATTTATCTTAAAATATGTTCAAAGTTTCTTCCATTTTGTTCATGGCATTTATCTAGTCATACTTGAACGGACCTTACTACATCTCGGAGCATTACGGGTGTAATTGTTGCAAACGTGTTGATTATTCTTTGTCGAATGTTCTTTCCAGTAGTTGGGCGTTCAGTATAAACAAGGTATTTTACATACCACCGGTCCCTCTTCCAATCCAACGATATTGGTAGTCGATTTGTCGTATGATTCTTGGATTTTCCGTAGCGTTATTGCGAAAATTATGCATGTTGGCGCATTTATTGTTGTGAAATGTGACCACATCAGAAAACAAGACATTCATAAAACATAATGGAAGATAACGGAATCGGGCCCAACTCAACTCTACACTGAAAGCCATTTTCACTCAGAGCCTGGTGCAGTTGAAAGTGGTATACTTGAAAATGATGTATTTTTAAAATTCTCTTAACTGACCTTTCACCTATTCCAACTTCCTCTTCCACAAGTGCTTTGCTAATGTTTGGATTTTCTGTAATTGTCAACAAAACTGCTAATTGATTTACGTCATACGTATGGCCACCTTTCGGGAAACTGAGCCACATACATTCTACTTAACTAGAAAATTTTTTATCACTATTCCCCAATACATCCCCAATAAATCATGTCAATGAGCTCTTTCTGTGAAAAAATCATTTTTTTAAACAAAATATTATTCGGTAAAGTACTTAAGTATTTGGTAAGCGTAATTTTAAAATTATTTGTTAAATAAACATTGTTGTTTTTCCATGGCAGACTAAATTTTGTTTAACACTTTACTAATGAAATGGGTATGTTTAAGTCTTTGGTAAATATCTTGATAACGATCCAGAATTTTAATACACTTGTAATACAAAAAACATTTGTATTTAAGTTGTGCACTAGATAGTAAAATAATATACAGCATGATTCATTTCAAAATTTTAAGAAAAACTTGCCTGAAAGTTATTTTTGGAACCAAATTTTGGACACCCTGTATAAAATAAGAAAAAACTATTTAATGTCAAAGTACGGTTTTTTATTGTTTATAATTTATTGCTCGTAAACTACTAAAGCAAATTAAATAAAATTTTGGGAAAAGAAAGAACATAAAAAGAACTAAAATATGCAAACAAATACAGGGTGTACCATTAAAAAATTTATTGTATGTTGTCATACTTTTTTGGACCATCCTGTATATGCGAAAACCTTCCCGTAATGAATGAATTAATGATAGTTTGTATAATTTGCCAATTGTGCCTCAAATATAAAACATAAATTCAAGATATGTCGAATATAACAGTATATTTTGAATTAAACATTATATTCGATAATGGATTATGAGCTTTTTGTTGTAATTGAAGGTATGCCTATTTAGCTCATAAGGAATATGTTCCTAGATAATAACTTTTGATATGATTTAAACCAGTAATACCTTACATCCATCTTTAAGCTACATAGAAGTTTGAAACAAATATTGAACAATACAGTGCATCATATGAATTATCTTGAAAATAATGAAAATTCATCATATATTGTTTCTCTAACCCTTGTACTATTAATTGAAGTAAAACTAACTTTAAGTATGTTAATAATTTATAAATGAGATAGGTACGATATCCACGGTATTCATTATAGAAAGCACATCAAACATATTTTTAAGTGTAATGTAGCATTTAGGTTATTTTAACTAGTGGTATTACTTCCACCGCCATTCTAACCGATGCAAGTGGTAAACCGCTGACTTAATGTAGAAGAAATGACAATTGTGTGTTAAATAAAGCCTCAACTGCCATTCTCTTTACTACCACCTTTAAATTACAGTTTGCAGTACATTTCAGTTCATTATTACTTTGGAGCAATAACTCCTGTTAATAAAAAAAAATTGCAGTCCATCATTAACCATACAAAATGTGAATTCTATTTGTTTAATTTAAAGGTAACTAATAAAACCAGTGAACTCAACTAGTCCCATTTATTTTAGTTTGAATTCTTCGAACATTTAGCGTGCTAATTGAAATACACCATACAATCCTGTAATACATGTATACAAAAATTTATTCTTGTAGGATCGTTCATTACACCATTAGGTACGTAAATAAAACATTCAAAGGTCATAAGAACCTTAACGAATGGTAGTTACGTGTTACGCATACGTCACCCTTCTTATACTGTACAGCAGTAGAAAAAAGCATAATGACCAAGCCGGGTGCACATGTCCATTACGCACTCGTGTAAATTACGACATTCGTGCGCAAAAAAATACTTACCATCCTTATTATGTAAAATACATTTAAAAGCTAGTTGCAGCTTTGTGCTGTAATTTTGTAGATTAGGATATGGTTGTTAAAGCGCAAGTAAATTACACCCACTGGAATTTTATACCGATAACAGGATCACACTGCTTACAGCAATTCATAAAAATCATTATTAGAAAGGTATTCTTTACTTTAATTACATCATAATTATAATCATTTTTATCAACCAGCGATTTTAGACGCTTACCAAAGTCCGTGTGTGCGAGTATGCATGTGTGCGTGTGCGGGTGTGTGCGTGTGTGCGTGTGTGCGTCTGTTCGTGTGAGCGTGTGTACGTGTGTGCGTGTATGCGTGTCTACGTGAGTGCGTGTGTGCGTGTGCGCGAGTGTGCGCGTGTGTATGTGTGCGTGTGTGCGTGTTTGCGTGTGTGCATGTGTGCGTGTGTGCTGTGTGTGTTGTGTGCGTGTGTGTAACGTAGTGTGCGTGTGTGCTGTGTGTGTGCGTGTGCTGTGTCGTGACGTGTGCGTGTGTGTGTGTGCTGTGTGCGTGTGTCGTGGTCGTGTGTCGTTGCGTGTGCGTGTGTGTGTGTGCGTGTTGCGTGTCGTATCGTGAGTGCGTTGGCAGTGTGTATGTGTCGGTGTGCGTGTGTGCGTGCGTGCTGCGTCTCGTTCGTGGCGTGGTGTATGTGCGTGCGTGTGCGTGTGTGCGGCTGTGTGCGTGTGTGACGTGTGCGATGGTGTGTCGTGTGCGGTGTTCGTGGTTGTGCTGGTGTTGCGTGTACTGTGCTATGTATGTACGTGTGTAGTATGCGTGTGCTGTGTGTGTGTGTGTGTGCTGTGTCGTGTGCGTGTGTGTGTGTGTCGTGTGTGATGTGTGGTGTGTGCGTGTGCGTGTGTCCGTGTGTGCGTGTGTGGTGTGTGTGTGTGCTGTGTGTGTGCGTGGTGCGTGTTGTGCGTGTGTGTGATGTGCTGTGTAGTGCGTGTGCGTTGCGTGTCGTGCATTGTTGGTGTTGTGTGGTGTGCGTGTGTGTGTCGTGTGCGTGTGTGCGTGTGGTGATGTGCGTGTGTGTGTGCTGTGCGTGGTGTGCGTGTGTGCGTGTGTGTGTGATGCTGTGTGCGTGTGTGGTGTTGTGCGTGTGCTGTGTGCGCTTGCGTGTGTTGTGCTGTGCTGTGTCGTGTGCATGTTGTGCGTGTGCGTGTGCGCTGTGTGGATGTGCATGCGTGCGTGATGTGCGTGTGTGTGTGTGTGTGCGCGTGATGTGCGGTGTCGTGTGTGGGATGTGCGCGTGTTGTGTGCGGTTGTGTACGTGTGCGTGTGCATGTGTGCGTAGTGTGCTGTGTGCGGTATGTGCGTGTGTGCGTGACGTGTCGTGTGTGTGTGTCGTGTGTGGTGTGCGTGTGTGCGTGTGTGCGTGTGTGTGTGTGCGTGTGTGTGTGTGTGTGTGTGTGGTGTGTGCGTGTGTGCGTGGCGTGTGGTGTGTGCATGTGATCGTGTGTGTGTGCGTGTGATGTGGTGGTGTGTGGTGTGGTGTGCGTGTGTGCATGTGTCGTGTGTGCGTTGTCGTGTGTTGCGTGTGATGTTGGTGCGTCGTGTCGTGTGTTGTGTGTGTGTGCGTGTGGCGTTGCGTGTGTGCGTGTGGTGGTGTGCTGTGTGTGCATGTATTTGCGGGTGTGTGCGTGTGTGCGTGTGGCTGTGTGCGTGTGCGTGGTGTGTGTGCGTGTGTCGTGTGCATGCGTGTTGTGTGTGTGTGTGCGCGGTGTGTGCGTGTGTGCGTGTCGTGTGTGTGTGGTGTGCTGTGTGATGTGGCGTGTGCGTGTGTCGTGTGTGCGTGTGTGTGTCGTGTGTGTCGTGTGGCGTGTGGTGTCGTGTGTGTGGTGTGCGTGTGTGTGTGTGCTGTGTGTCGTGTGTGTGTCTGTGTGCTGTGTGTGTGTGATGTGGTGGTGTGTGTGTGCGTGTGCTGCGTGTGTGTGTGCGTGTGCGTGGTGCGTGTGTGTGTCGTCGTGTGTGCGTGTGCTGTGTGCGGCGTGTGGCGTGTCGTGTGCGTGCGTGTGTGCGTGTGTGCGTGCTGTCGTGATGTGTGCGTGTGTGTGTGCGTGTGTGCTGCGGTGCTGTCGCGTGTGTGCGTGTGACGTGTGTGCGTGTGTGTGTGTGTGTGCATGTGCTGTGTGCGTAGTGCGTGTGTGCGTCTGTAGCGTCGTGCGTGTGTGTGTGGTGTGATGTGTGCTGTGTGTGTGTCGTGTGCGTGTGGTGGTGCGTGTGTGCGTGTGTGTGTGTCGTGTGGTGTGTGCGTGTGGTGTGCTGTGCGTGTGTGTGTGCGTGTGTGGCGTGCGCGTGGTGCAGTGCTGCACGCGTGTCTGGTGTGACGTGTGCGTGTGCGTGAGTGAGTGCGTGTGTGTGTGCGTGGGTGCGTGTGTGCGTATGTGCGTGTGTGCGTGTGTGCGTGTGTGCCTGTGTGCGTGTGTGCCTGTGTTATAAGCAAATGTGTAAGCATATTGCTTTGTCACATACGGACGTATAAAGAGGAAGCTATGTAATCGGTTTTTAATTTTCAAACACCCTTTTTTACATATCTCGAGGTTTTGTGGCTTAAACATATGTCGTGTATGATTGTGTAGCTGTGTGTGTGCGCGATTTCTTTGAATCATTAAAGTTTTCGACAGAAAGCCATTTTTAGAAAATAAAATTTAGAGTCGGTGCGTGGGGTACGTGCGTGCATACCTGCGTGCGTGCGTATGTGTGTCTGTGTGTCTGTGTCTGTGTCCGTGTCCGTGCCCGATTCCGTGTCCGTGTCCGTATATCCGTGTCCGTGTCCGTGTTCGTGTCCGTGTCCGTATCCGTGTCTGTGTCCGTGTCCGTGTCCGCGTTCGTGTCCGCGTCCGTATACGTGTCTGTGTCCGTGTCCTTGTCTGTGTCCGTGTACGTGTCTGTGTCCGTGTCCGTGTCCGTGTCCGTGGCCGTGTCCGTGTCCGTGTCGGTGTCCGCGTCCGTGTCTGCGTGTGCATGTGCGTGTGCATGTACGTGTTCGTGTGCGTGTGCGTGCCAGGCTGCTGGTACGTGTGCGTGTGCGTGTTCGTGTGGGTGTGCGTGTGCGTGTGCGTGTGCGTGTGCGTGTGCATGTGCATGTGCGTGTGCGTGTGCGTGTGCGTGTGCGTGAGTGTGTTCGTGCGCGAGAGAGTGTGCGTGTGCGTGTGCGTGTGAGTGTGTTCGTGCGCGTGAGAGTGTGCGTGTGCGTGTGCGTGTGCGTGTGTGTGTGTGTTCGTGTACATTAAATTAAACCTTGACCTGACACACGAGCTGATTAAGTGTGAAGTACTACCACCGCGCCTCTCAGAAACAAGAATATGCTTGAGATTGTTTTGAAACCGAAGATGGTCCACTTGACCCAGGAGAGGATCTCGGTCCGGGCACCAAAATAAAATTGTTATAGTAGGAAGACCATTATAAATTTTATAACTGACTAAGCGTTCCATTGGTAGTAATTCTGTTTTACCAATTAGTGATGACAAACTGCTTGTTATCGAGACGTTTGAAGAAGAAACAAATAACTCTCTGTCGACAGTAAATGCTGTGCTTGACGCTTACACTACCGCTCGTGCAACGACTGAAGTAAGAATATTAATTCTGTTTTACTGATTAGTGATGACAAACTGCGTGTTATCGAAAAGTTTAAAGAAGTAACAAATAAGTCTCTGTTGAGGGTTGACGCTTACACTACGGCTCAAGCAACGACTGAAATACGAATATTTGGAAAAATTAGAGGATATGGTTATCTATTATGATACGGACTTCGTTTATATATCCGTTCCGAATCAGTAAGATTAATTGTTAGATTGGCCAGGCACACTATACGCTGAACATAGAAACTAGTTTTGATCTCTTTATGCAGTTTATAATAAATATATTTTGTAACATATTATCGTATTAATCCATTCCTTATTGTGTAAATTATGTAGTTTGGAGAAATTACCTTTTTCATCCTAAATTTTAATAATTCAAGTCTATAGTTCATATTTTTTGTTGTTTAGTGATGTAAAGGATTCACTAATAAGGGGTTAAGATTTAAACCCTTTTTAAGCTTGTTTGAACCTAGGATATCTCAACATACATTAATTAATGCATTTAATATTAGCAAGTATTAATACGACTACAAAAAAAAACTAACGTTAAAAAATGGTAAGCTATTCTCAATTGCAATAATCTATTGCAAATGATGGAAATGTAGACGTAATTAACTCTAATAACTTAACTAGTTCTCATGAAACACGTATTAAGAGTTACATTGACCATAGTAAGGATAAATAAATGTAGTAACCAAACTAAAACTAGGGTTATTTCTTAAAAGTAACAATTGTTATTATACCTTTACAAAGTTTACAGAATTGCAATAAGTTTAGTCTTTTAGCGCATTTTCAAAAATTAGTTGAACGTTAAATTATTATAGGTTTTGTTATAATAATTTAATATTACTCAGGTTGATTTGATATGTGTGAATCCTTACGATATTGCAGGCTCACTTTCCATTAATATAATTAATTTGATTGTTATCTTGTTATCTTTAGAATTTACATGTTTTACATACATAAACACAAAACTAACATCTATTGCACAGTTGGTTAGTGCGGTACTCTAGCAAAGTGAAGGTCGTAGGTTCAAATCCTACTCGAGGTAAACTTTGTGTTTGTGTGTTTAATGTCAATTATTATACTCGTTGGATAATAGCAGACGTGTTTGTTAATTATATTAGGGCAATAGAAAAGTGTTATAATTATATCTCGCGAAATTATTATTGATGACAATGGTTAGCGTTAAAAATAACTTTAAACTTTTATGTTTTCAAAATTTACTTAGCAATTGATTATTTATTGTTATGGGTTCAAACAAATTTAATCAGTTTTTTTGAACAAACCTTGATGTACTTTTTGAAAGTTTTGGATTTAATATTAAATTAGCATTTCACTGAGTGGGTCATTTGTCTTGTTTTCTACCATCATCTAAGACCGTTAACATCTCGCTCAAGAACCTTTTACCAAAAAGTGAGATCGCAGCGGCGTCTATAATTTTTATTAGCGATCTTGAGATTTATTTGACAGTAAATGTGAATTTTGAAGCAATTGTGTATATTTTCCACGAACTACGATCGTCTTCGGCTATTTTAATCGGCAACATTATCTTCACAAGCCTTCACATTTAGTGTGAATTGCTGGTATAGCACCATATTATTGGAACATATCATAGTCATAGTCACAAACTCTACGGATTTTGATGGTTTTTTTGCTTCATAAGTATTAAGAAAAATATCAAAAAACCATGGCTTCAATGATTAAAGAATAAATAGTATATGTTCACTGTGGAGCAAATGTGATCTTTTCAGACGCGTTGGTTGTATTGGCATACTCACTCCGTTCTGCCGAACTTCCTTTATGTTTATCTTACTCCTTATAACGCAATATGTCATTATGTCTACGAAATTTTAAATTATCGTTTGGATTTGTAAATGTGTATTTCACGGTAAGTCGTACAAAATCTATACGTTTCTATATCAATTACACTTATTTTCGTCAGGAAGAATGACAGTCTTAAATAGTTATCTACATGGTTAGTGCGGGAACAGTTGCTTTGCAGATGAGCGGGTCAATTAGCGGCGCGAGTGCGCGAAGCGCACGAGTGACGTATGTCGCGAGAATTATGCAAAGGCTGTTCACGCACATCACATGTATTCTATTTTTTGCACGGATTATAATTTACATTGAATCAAATCCTTTTTACTTCATATTATTTTTGCGATTTTAAAATCAAGTCACCGATACTGATAAAGCAGAAACCTAGAAATTTGAATTCCCGATTTATCTCTTTTAAACTTATTTCTCAAGTGGGTAATATTTTTGCACATTTTCAATTAAATATGTCTTCTGATGAAGAAAGCCTGTATAATTGCACACCTCCAGAAGTTCGCAGAAATTCTTAAAAATAAGAGCATTAGTAAAAACTGGTGGAAAATGTATTAACTCACCTGTCGGTTTAAATACAATCGGTCAAATACCATCAGAAATTGCTGAATATCTGAACCTGCCAGATTCTCGACAATACACAGGCCACTGCTTTCGCAGAAGTAGTGACACTTTGTTAGCAAACAAAGGAGCTGATTTGTTGTCTGCGAAGAGGCATGGAGGATGGAGATCTTCGGTAGTTGCAGAAGGTTATGTTGAAAAATCGATCCAAAGTAAGATACATATAGCACAAGCTTTAACGTCGGAACCAGACCTATCCCATTCTTATCAAGTTTCGAATGAGTGTATCTATAATGCACGTAGGAATGAACATAGTGTTGGAGTTTCTGGGGTTTCAATTTCATCCTGCGGTGATTGTACGATTACTGTAAATGTTTACAACAAGAATTAAACATTTATAGTTACATATACCTGCATATTTGTTTATTAAGGCGTTTATTGTTGCCTTTCTGTTCTTAATTATACACCGAGTTGGTAGCGTAGTGGTGACACTACCTGCTTAGCATTCGGAAGGTAATGGGTTGGATTCCCGTTACCGTCTAACTTGAATGAGGTTTTTTCAGGGGATTTTCCTCATACACATGTAGCGACATGGTCACTGCGTATATGCGCACCATGTGCGGCTGCTTAGGTCAATGCTGGGGTAGTATTTTTCCCCTCAGAACCCTAACTCCGTTCCTTCCGATCCTATCCTGACCATTCTCATCTTAATCCCACCATGCAATATAGTAATGTATGTATGTATGTGGAATCCATGATTGTGGCTGAAGGAGCTCAAAAGCTAGCAGCAGCTCTTCGTATATAACATGTGAGTGTATTAATGGCCACTACATGAAAGTTGCATACACTATTTTTTCTACGACTTTTAATAAACTAATAACCAACACAAATATTTATTTTAAGAATATTAAATATTATCATAAATGAAAATAAAATTTTTTGTAACAATGAAAAAGAACTTTTTTTAACATATTAATTAATTAGTAACCTTTTTAATAACACATTGCTTTGTTAACATTTTTTGTAAATATACATAATATTTACAGTGCAATTTGTAAAATTTATTTGAGGGGCTGTTCCTGTATGAATGGTTGTCGAATTTGAACTGGATGCCATGTTAATATTAATTCCGTCACTCATATTTTCGATAGAATTCAAAATTTGATTTGAAATGTTTATTTTTTCTGTACACTGTTTTAAATGTAGCTCTCAGCCACCGTCGTGGACTTCCAACCACCATGTCTTTTTAAAGTAGCAATATCACCCCGCCATCCACTAATACGGTTGCAGACGTTCTTCGAAAATAGTGTCCTGTGTACAAATTTGCATTTGGGAGTCCTAAATAGGTCGCAGTTTGCTTGCCCAAGATTCCAAATTTATTGATGCCAATGTTTTGAACTGTACATTTCCCATTGTTGTAGTTTGCGAAAAATGATGGAATAGGACAGATGGCCGGTCAAAGATTAATATATTGTTTGAAAATTTCGTAATTTTACCGGTAATTGTGAATGTTTTTTGTATTTTTGTTTTAGTCTCGACTATATTGACGATTAATATTTCCTTTGTATCTTGAACATTTTCGACTTTTACATCGTGGAGTTCATGTTCACGGCATGCCCCCATGATTCCGAATATCATTGTTACCTAAAATAATAATAAAATATAAAATAAACAAACATATAATGTTGTGGGGATCGAATCCAGACGGCGCGCGTATCATTTTTCTTTTTTGATCGCTTCAACCGTTCGGCCAATATCACTGGAATAATAACTAAATTAGGTATGTACCTGATTTTGAAAAAAGGAACTGATTATCAGGTGCTTCACCCAAAAACCACTTAATTTCATCAGGTGAGAAGGTTTTTAATTTTTTGCCAATAAATCCTTCGGATTTACGTTTTAACAGAGCATATAACTTATAATATTTTGATATGTCAACATTATGCTTAATGTTTAACACTGATTTTATAATTGAGTAATGCGTCCATACAGTTGAAGGTTTCATTTTATGTTGTAATTCTTCAAAATACACTATTAACACATTTTCTCAGAAGGATGATATGTTTTTATTGTTTTTCCAATCCATAAATTGTCTATATAATTTCCCGTAGGTGTACCTGGACTTGTCCGGCAGTACATTATTAACTGCATTTGTCGCACTTTCTCTAATTTCTGGAAGTGCCAGTAAAAACTCTTCGTTATTTTTATAATAATTCGATCAAAACGTAGATGTAGAGGTATTAGCTCTTAAACGATTCAAAATATTTTGATAACATGCTTGTAGCCTACTTCGCTAAATTAGTTTTTTTAGTACAGGATAATTCCATTCTATTGGCTGAAAAAATTGTACCATAATGAAAATCTGTATCATAACGAAGCTACTTATGGAACAGACTTTAATCTTTTAATTAGTCTATTATAAAGTGAGAGTAGAAAAAGCATATATTTGGTTGTTCAATTTAAACCCATCTTTGGTCAAATTAGCCTTGGCAAAAAAATTAATCACCTAGCTGACGCTTTGTAACGTCAGTAATGTCTGTGACTGTCACATAAATCAGTCTGTTTTCTTTATATTTCATAGTCATTTAAACATTGTAACTTTGAAATGGCATTCGTTATAAAAAATCCGTCCATGTTGGATCAACATGTGGTCATTTAACTTTTGTATGCTGAGGGTTTGCAACCCACGCAAATCCATTTCCGATTACAGACTGTAAGGGAATGGTGGCGAAAGTTTAGGCATTGTACAGTGGGAATAAAAATGCTCCGCGGCCAGGTACATTGTGTACCGCATCAACAGATACCAATATAGCGCGAGTGGACGGTTTGATTAGAGAAAATCGCCGAATTTCAATAAGAGCGGTATCACAAAATATTGATGTGAGTGTACGATCCGTTCACAGTGTCGTACAAAAACTAGGTTACAGAAAGTTTGTTAACAAAGGGTTCCTCGTCTGTTGTCTGAGGACCAAACATGTTTGCGTATAGGTTTGTCTCAGCAACACCTTGCGGAGTATAACCAAAATGGTAATAACTTCCTTTTATCGATAGTTACTGGTGACGGGACATGGTATTTCGAACCATCCAATAAGTCATCGATGCAATGGAAACATTCAAGTCACCATCACCAAAAAAGTTTAAAGCACAATCTTTCGCAGGCAAGGTGGTAACATTTTTGTTAACAACAAAGGACCATTGTTTATAGAATTTAAAGAAGATAGAGTGAATATTAATGCAAATCTATACAACGAAACTGCTGAATAAGCTTTATCAAGCAATAAGATGAAAACGTCCAGGAAAACTTTTTAATGGTGTCATTTTGCTTCACCACAACCTACAGCTCAGATTTATCGCCTTGTGATTTCCATATCTTTGGACAACTGAAAAGGTATTGAAAAGTAGGCGCTTTGAATCGGACGCTGAAACACAAAAATTCGTCAAGGAGTTCTTCAACCAGCAACCACAAGAATTTTATAAGCAAGGTATAAATCGGTTGGTGAAGCAGTGGTATATTTGCCTTAATTGTTCAGGTGATTACTTGTAAATTTATTTCCGAATATATTTTTTATAGACGAAAGATAGGTTTCAATTAAACAACCCTAGAAAGTCAAATTTATCAGAAAAAATTTCCTTTTTTGCACGATTGAGCTTTTTCGTTTATTTACCATATCTGCTTTCCAAGACAGTAGGATATGTTTACTGGTTGCGAGGCCCAGCTCGTCTGTAAGTATTTTACTTGTAAGTAAAAACTTACCAACGTAAAATTATACAGGTATACCATATTTCACAACAATAAGAACAAAAAATTTGGCCATCTCTATTTAAAACGTGATTAAATAATTTCAATTGTGGTAAATTTAATACAATCGTGCAAAAAACAGTATTAGCCGTCGACCGGTAAACGTCCCTTACTGTGCTTGATACTCAATATACTATTGTACTCTTGCACACGTTTTCATATTATTATTCAGTATTGCCATTACACTTGCTCCCTTTAAAAAATAAGTTGTATGTAAACAACTCATCTACCTTAAAATATATTATTATCTTCATCTAGAGAGAGTTCTTTTCTTATACAATCTATACACATTATCATCGCAATTAATCAGTATAACGCTAATACATACGATTATTTTGGTTTATCATTTTATAGATAGCATTACTCTTAGAGATAGATAAACCCTGATCTGACAATCTTCGCCACTTCAAAAAACTTTAAGTACCACGAATAAACAATTTTTCATTGAACGAAAGGTAAACACAATAAAATAAAAATATAATTATACCTACCTAAGTCGGCACTTTGCTAACTCGTCGGAATGTAAGAATTCATTAATAACTACAACAACGTTACCCAAATATTTCAACTGAATTTTGTACCTTTTAATAAATTCATGTGTTTACGATTGCTGATAGTAGGTAAAAATGCTCTGTCGAAAAGCCGCAGAAAAAAGTTACGAAGAACCACTGGCATTATAGCTGTAGTTTTCCATTTCGTAAATTTGGTATCATCAACCTTATGGAGTAAATATGTAATTAAAAATTATTACTGATGTAAATTCTAAATATAATGAGATTCCATTAATATAAGTAATTTGATTGTAATCTTATTATATTAGAATTTACATCAGTTCTACATACATAAAGACAAGATTTACATCTATTGGGGCTTGAACCTTGATGGCGCAGTTGGTTAGCGCGGTACTCTAGCAAAGTACAGGTCGTAGGTTCAAATCGTACTCGAGGTAAACTTTTTATTTATGTATTTAATAAAATTAATAATAATTTTTAATTACAGATTTACCTTTGAACTTATTCGTTCATAACAAAAACTTATAATAATTATGGACTAAATGTTAAACGTTACCACTGATATCAATACTCTGGGAAAATGTGTATGTACATAATTTGTACGTGCATGGGCTACTTTCCTTTCTCTAACCTATGTTATCAACTTTCGCAATGGTTAGCATCTTTTGAAATTCAGTTGGTAATAACAACTTTGGGTACAAAATCAAAAAACCTGACGTTGAACACAGAATTAAAGAAGAAATGGAAAAACTAGCGACAGTGCTGCTAATAAATAGTTCTTTAGAACCAAAATTTATAAATAAAGCAAATAAATAATTGTCAAGAACGTTAAAGCCAAACACCAAAAAAACCAACAAATAAATCAAAATTCTAAGCACGCCAGCCATACATCAAACAAATTACAGATAGCATAAGTAAAGTACTACGAAAACAGCTAAAAAGATGTCAATAATGACGAATCCCAAAATAAAAATTAAACTGAAAAACCAAGGACTGCATGAGATCCTACGCGCAGGTAGTAACCATGCATGCATTAAATACACAAACTGAAGAATTAGTGCAAAAAATAGGAATATCAAAACGCAGTAACGAAAGAACACCACAATACAATGCACTTCACAGCACGTCCTTATACTAACACACAGAACTCCCTTCCAGAAGACCAAAGCTAATGTAAACCAGAAAATACAACGAATAATAAGGGAAGAAAAAATAATGACCGAGGAATCTAAACACAAGGGATGACACACACACGGGAACAATTACTAAAAGAAGAAAAATGTCACAAGAACAGTGCAAATAGCATTGAAATCAACGATAAAAAAGAGAGCAAGAGAAAAAGCGAAAGGGGAGAAAGTCACCGGACCAACAACAGTGTCTACAAGCAGTCAAGCAGTCCAAATAGAAACAAGTTCTTATACATGTAACGAAAGCAGTCGAAGTCGAGGTCTTTCCTATACGAATTACAAGGCGCAGGTTCAAGCAACAGATCTGACAATGACCAGCGTGATCTGTTCTTAACTTCGTCTACAAACTAACAGTTCCTATAAAAATTTATGGAATACGGAAACAATACGAAAAACACTTAAAAAATAACGTCGTACATGTGTGCACATTGTTGAAGAAACAACCTATCCTTTAATTGTGTTTAAACCAATTAGGTTACAAATATTGTTCTCCGCTCCGTATATAATCGATAAAACTAATTAGGTTGCAAATATTCTTCGCCCTGCATATAATCCATGTGGTAACGTATTCTAAAAAAATATCTTGGTTGTAATTACCTTGGGTTGTTTATGAATGTGAATATAATCATATTTGGTTTCATTAAATCGTACCATTCAACAAATGAGTTCTCAATTATGCCTAAGGTTTGTTTAAACATGAATTGAAATGAATCTTAATTAAAGATGTTAAGCGCCAAGGAACAAACTTCAAGCGTCTGTTAAATTAAAATTTGAATCATAATAACTTGCATACTTATAGGTAATGTACACTTAGTTTTTAATAATGCCCTTGCTTGCCTTCCAGTTAGGTCGAAATAAGCATTAAAGACTCGATGGTTTGTAACCAGATAATATTATAGTGTAAACAGAAACAAATAACGTTACATATACAAAACATAAAGTGTATTATAAACAAAAATATTTTATTTTAAATATTATGAATTATTTTATTATAAGAATTTACATCAGTTCTACATACATAAAGACAAAATTTGCATCCATTAGGGCTTGAATCTCGATGGCGCAGATGGTTAGCGCGGTACTCTAGCAAAGTACTGGTCGTATGTTCAAATCCCACTCGAGGTAAACTTTTTATTTATGTGTTTAATAAAATTAATAATAATTTTTAATTATGAATTATTGTTTGAATGTACAAAGGTTTAACTTCTGTAATACGTAAATTCAGGTTTAACCTGTTTAAGTTGCGTTGATTATAAAATACATACGTAGAATGTATTTAAAGCTAGGCAAATAAATACATTCTGTACAAATAATCACAAGAATTTACTTAAATTTTTCAGAAATATGTATGAATCAGAGGCAACGCTGTAACATTACCTCAAAATGTATGGTTCTTTGAGGATAATGCCAACGTTGTAGCATTTCTTACAAAAATGTTAACATTTTTGAATTTCCAAATAGAAACGACAGATGTGGTTTTTGGCTGGAAATATTTTCAAAATTCTCAATAGGTTTTTGATCCATAACTGCTGTAGGTCTTTCAGTAAATATTACGAGTACTTCTTAAACTAATGAAACGTCCCTTTTTTAGTTCGTATTAAAAAAAAATGAAACTTGCTGACTGCAAGAATTCTGTATTATGTACGGGGTGGTCCGTAAGTAATGGTTCATAGTGAAATGTAAGATTCTCGGCCTCAAAGTATTACGAACTTACTTTAATAAGATATTGATAATAAAAAAGACACAGGGTGTCAAAGTTCGAAAAAAAATGTTGATTTGAAATATCTCCAAAACGAAAAAAGGTAATTTTCTCATTTCTTGGTATAATAAATAGAGATATAAAGTACATTGGTTTTAGCTTATTAATACGTTTTTATTATGTACAGTGGCGTAGAACGCAAGGGGTAGAGCACTCTTTTAATCCTTAATTTCTACGCCAATGGAGTAAATTGTATTTTTTTTATTCAAATACTTTGTCTAAATCGATAACAACAAGGCATGGCCAACTCACCGATTTTTCGAACTGCTAGCAGAAGAATAGTTTGTTAATGTTATTGTTGAGGAAACAAATCGCTATGCCTAAGAGCTGTTTTTTCTGAAATAGTAACGGAACACTCTTGCATTGAGTTATTGAAGTGATTGAACCGTGCCTTTTGGGGTCGCAACGCTGCTGTTATTGTGAAATTTAAGAGTTTGTAATTACACAATAACAGTCTAGTTTAATTTGTCGAAAGTAGATATTAAACAAAGTAACGGTTTTGTGCGGAATGCCTTCTTATTGGAATTAGCTAAACTCTGTAATTATGAAATTAAATGCTGTGATAAAAACACTTGTTGAAAGCGTGTTGTGTTATATTAATACATTAAATATTAATAATAAGTAACGAGCGGCTTTATATGTTTTATTTGTCCACTCCTCGTCCATGTAACCTTAACGTCTACTCCCATGTTGCCATGTAACCAAGGCGACTTCTCAGCCTATCTGGTCTTACATTGTTTACAGGTTCTTCTACAATACCAACAGGTTTATTTATAACTACTGTATACTGATTACTATCATTATCAATAAAATCAAAATCATAGTCATCAAAACTTTATTCAATCCCATTCTGTGTATCATAGGTAGTTGTTTTATTTAAGAGTTTTCTGTTTCCTCTATATCTTTTCCATGGGCATCTTCTACAATATAGGACCTATTTGGAAGAACTTCTACTATAGTCCGTAAAATGAATGATTGCGAATTTCGGCTTAGCGGTTTATTTGGCGAGCACACTCGCAGTTTGTACCTATTTCGTTCTAACACACAATATTGTCTGTTGTAATCTTTGGCAGTGGTATTTAAAAGTTTATTTCGCGTGTTTGTAACTAACAACTACTGAAATACGTTATATTCCTTCAATTTCTAAAAAAAAAAAAAATTAAAACGTAATTGAACCCATGCCATGAAATCGTGTTTAATGTGCATGAGTATTTTTGTCGCGAAAAGGATAATGTTGATCCTCTGTGTAATGTTGACGCAGTGAACAAAAGAACCGCAGAATCTTTAAAAATTAGCCTCAATACGTTACACAAAATCGTCAAGAGCAAAAAGCGGAACATTTCATTGCCAAGTGTAAAAGTGATGATATACAAGGAGGGCTAAAAAATACCACAAGATACATAATTTATGACATGTATTCCCAAAAGAAAGTGGTTACATTGGAGACAATTATTAATATATTACAAGAAGAAGGGTTACTGACATCATCCAGACCAACTATAACTAAAATTTTACATAGTATAGGATTTAAATATAAACAACACTGCAATCGCAGAGCACTTTGTGAAAAATCAAATATGGCGTCAGCAGGTGCAGTTCCTAAAAAAATACCGTGAAAATATGCAATCGGCTTTACGGCTTTATAGACCAAACGTGGAATCTTTTGTAGGAGATTACACAAGAGATCTTGGCAAGACGACACACCAAAAGTGTAAAAATGGGGAGTGTTCAAGTAGTGCGAAAAGATTTATCATTTTACACGCTGGTAATGAATATGGTTTTATTAAAAACTTTTTGCGGCACAATCAAAATCTAGTGATTACCATGACAACATGGACGCTGCAACTTTTCAGAAGTGGTTAAAACGTCAGCAGTTACCTAATCTACAGGAACCGTCAATAATTATTTTGGACAATGCATCGGCTTATAGAGAAAACGCCTTCGAGTACATGGAAAAAGGAAGAGTTGCGAAACTGGTTAACGACAAAAAAAATGTCTTGTGATGATACAGATTTAAAGGTAGATTTTTTGAACCTTGCTAAACAACATAGACAACTGAAGCGGTACGTTGTAGGTGACATTGTTAATGAATTTGGTCGTTTCGTGCTTAGGCTACTTTCGTATCATTGCCAATTTAATGCTATTGAAAATATTTGAGGTATCTGCAAATCATACTATGATAATCACATGGGTAGACAAGGTTACTCTGATGCCGCTATATTACAAATGTGGGAGGGGGCTTAGAAACAATGTGATGGAGAAGTATGGAGAAAAACTATTACATATACAGAAAAAATTATATCTCAAAGGTGGTCACGTGAAAAGGTGTTAGATATAACAGTAGAACCATTGGTGATTTGTATTAATGGCGATACTTCAGATGACAGTGACAGTTAATGTTTTAATTTTAAGTTTACCTACACTTTTTTTTAGTTCTTAATTAAATCTTCTTATTATTAGGAATGCTGTTACAAATTAAGTTGTAAATTAGATCGTTTTTGTTAATTTCTCCTACTCTAATTGTAAAAAAGCTTCTTTTATGTAAATGTAACATGCTTATTTAGAGTTATTACTTGTGGTCTTTATTTATTGCAAAAATAATGAAATCTAAAATTATAAATGGATTGAACGAAATTAAATTATTTGCGTACATATTTGTAGACTTTGCTACATTTTGTAATGATATATTAATGACCCACATTCTTTAATATACTTATTTAGAAAGTAGTTCATTATAAGGTAATTTTGTTTATAAGAATAAATTATATTATTATATTTTCAATCACGTTTTAATATTTCTTATAAATTGAAGGAATATAACATATTTAGTTGTTTGTTAGAAGCACACGAAATAAACTTTTGAATACCACTGTCAAAGGATTACAACAAACAATTTAGTCTTTAAACAGATACCTAAAACAAATATTACTATCTCCTTCTAACACACCTGATACAAATACAGATGCTTTAAACGTATAGTATCCGTCTTAGTTCAACAACCGCAGCGACGATAATGTAGCATTCCATTGTCTCTTTTTCCAAATATTGTGTTTTAGAACGAAATAGATACAAACTACGAGTGTGAACGCCAAATAAAGCCCTAAGCCGAAATTCGAAATCACTCATTTTACGGACTATTTTCTCCACTTATTTCCAAATTGTATGATGACTTTATCATTAATTGTCAATTCAGGCAGTTCTTTCGAATTTGTATTGTAATATTTAGCTTGAATATTTGTTTTCTTTCTAGTTTACTTTGTACCAATTCTTTATTAATAATTATCGGTTCTAATTTTTCCGTAACACAAGGCAATTTTGTTTTTACCATTCGATTGAACGGTAGCTGTGCAGGAGAATACCTAATTTTTGGTAATGGCGTATATCTATAATTGATTAAAAATAAAGGCAACTCATCAATAGTTTGGATTGATGATAATCAGGACTACAAAACTATGTCTAAAATTCCATTCTCTAGAAAATTGTTTGAATTTTTCACTATTAAATGGATTATTGTCTGAATAAAATGTAATTTTGCAAAAATGGGTTTTAGTACTTTAATGATTTCATCAGCTGTTTTATTATTTATTGGAACTGCTTTGATCCAATTTGAATACTAAATAACATTTATTATTATATTCACAAATATCGCTAGCTATTGTTTGCCATTGCCTCGATGGTCATCCACGGTAGATTTTAGGTTCCTTTTGATTCGTTAATCTATGACATACAATACAATTGTTTACAAAACTTTCAATTTCAGTTGACAGTTGAGGCCAATGTAATAATTACCTAGCTCTTAATTTTTTTGAATTCCTGGATGTCCTTCATGTATTAGTTTTAACATTTCTAATTTTAGTTGTTTTGGTACACCTAACTTTAAAAATAATTCACCACTACTATCAAATCATCTTTTAATTTATGGTAATGTATCAATTCTGTATTAAGTTTATTGTATTCTGTCCAACATGTGTTAAGTAATTCCTTGACTTTTGAAAAATCGGATCATCTTTATATGATTTTATAAAACCGAGTCTTTTTTCTTCAGTAATTGCTAGTGGAGTTTCTATAAATGATCTTGACAATACGTCCACCTATATACATTATATTATATAAGTTGTATTTTAATAACCTTAATAGCATTCTTTGCAAGCGAGCTGATACTTTATCAAGATTTCGACGTGCTGTCGGTATTAACGGTTTGTGATCTGACTGCACGATGACTTTATAACTATAAATATAATTATGAAATTTTTCACATGGAAATACGATTGCAGCCAACTCTTTCTCAATCTGAGCATAGTTTAATCCAGATTTGGATAATACTCTAGAATCATAATCTACAGATAAACCTTCCTCTAATAAGCAACATCCAATGCCCCTACTAGATGCATCTGTTTGTATAATTATTTCCTTATTTTTGTCAAATATTTGTAAAATAGGAGGTTGACTTATTATTTTTTTTAAATAGATTAGCTCCCGTTCATGTATATCAGTCCATACAAATTTTTGATTAATTTTTGTTAAATTTCTCATGTTTCTAGTTAGTTCTGACAGGTTACTAATGTATTTAGAAAATAATTTTAACAACCCTAATATTCTAAGCAGTTCCTTATTATTTGTAGGACTCTTTATAGATATGACTGCTGCAATGTTTTTTTTATCTGGTCTTACACCATTCCTAGATATTATCTGACCCGTAAATGTTACTTCTGATAATTTATACAGAAACTTATCAATATTTAACTTGATATTATACTCTGATACGCTCTGATGCACGATCTAACATAGTTTCAAAATTTCATTATGCTCCTGTTCATTTACACCTGCTACAATTATGTCATCAAAATAGACGTTAACTCCTGGGATATTCCCAAATAATTTATAATTTGTTTTTGAAATATTTCGGGGCTGACGTTATACCAAAAGGTAACCTATTGAATTTGTATTTTCCAAAAGGAGTGCTAAATGAACACAAATTGGAACTTTCTTCATCTAGCACTATCTACCGGAATCCATTTTCATATCCAATACCGAAAAAACATTATTACCAGACAAACTAAATAATATATCGTTACAAGTAGGATAAGTATGATGTACCATTTTTATACACTTATTAAGCGATTTCGGATCCAGATACAAACGCAGGCTCCACTGGGATTTTCAACTATCATGAGCGTGTTTAATCATTCAGTTGGACAATCTACTTATGAAACTATATTTAATGATTCTGATTTTATAATCTGTCATGTAATGCAAATGGTACTTTGCGCTGAGCCTGTATCACTGGTATAGCATTGTCTATTAATTTTTTTTATACAATCCCGGTACCCTTCCCACTCCTTAAAAACATGATCGTATTTTTTTATTAATTTGTTTTTGAAATTTGTATCTTACCATTTGCCTGTATATCTATTTCATCAACTCTACCTGTTAAATTTAGTGCAATACAATCTGATAGCTCTAACAATGGTTGCGCTTCAAAATCAACTATTAGAAAATCTATATCTACTTTAACATTCTTATAAGCACATGAATGCTACTTCACCTAAAAGTTTCAGTTTATGGTTGCCATATGCTATTATAGTTACCTTAGTATGATTTATTTTTTTCTTTTCCTCCGTGTATGAAATGATGCTCACTTCCGCTCCAGTGTCCAATTTAAATTCAACTTTCATGCCATTTACATTGATCTTTTCTATCCACACTTGAACAGTTTTTGCTGCCTTACTTCCATAATACAAATTCATAGTCTTCTTTTAATTCTTTATCTATGTTGTTCTTCCTTGCTCATCAGAACTCGATTGCAAGTCTGTATTTTGATTTTCTGTTAATGTGGCTTTTGTGTTATTTAAACAAGCTTTAGCGAAATGATTTTTTCTTTGATATCTGGCATAAGCTTTCCCAAAAGCAAGACATTTACCTTAACCATGTTTACACGTACATTTTCTACATTTTCTTCTAATTCTTGTTTCAAAAACTTCTTGATTTTCATTCCTAAGTGTTTTTAGATGAGTTTGACTATTTTCAACTTTCTTACAGAATGTATTTATTTTATCCAGAGTAAATTTATTTTCCCTTAATAGTCTTTCTTGCATGTTTTTATTTGAAATTCCCAAGACCACTTTATCTCGTATCATCCGTTCTTCATATGATTCTTTACAGTTAAGACAAGATTGTATCTTTAATTCTGTGAAGAACATATCCACGTGTTGATTGTCTTTTTGTACGATGTTATTAAAATTAAAACTTTCCATTATTGCATTACTCTTAGGTAAAAGAGGTTCATCAAACTGTTTTATTATTTCGTCTAACTTTGTTTTCGACTCCCTACCAAATGTGTTGTATAAGTCTAAACCATCGTCGCCAATTAAATTTTTAAATTAAATATATATATATATATATATATATATATATATATATATATATATATATATATATATATATATATATATATATATATATATATATATACATACAGTCTGATTAATTTTACGTGTCCAAGCATATAGATATTGTATCATAAAAGATAGAAAAAAAGTTTAGGAAGCAAAAATACTCCACATTCAATTATTAATAATGCTGCATATTCAGAAAAACAAATTACATAAAAACAAAAGAGCATCGCAAGACAAATGATTTTTTTTATATGGAACGTACACTTTTTTTTAATATTCAGAAAGAGCTTTAAATTCTCTTTACAATGGTAACAAATAAGTTATTATTCTTTTGGCAATTATAGTCACATTATTTTTTTAAAGTTTGTTTTCTGTATTCCTATAAATACGAACAAAAACAACAAAATTGGAACAGTAGTCTTGGGAAACAAATGAAAAACAATTGTCAATATTAGAGCATTGTTTTTGACAGTTAAATTATTGTTCAGTGCTCGTAATGTTACCTGTCACAATGCAAGCAAATAATAATTACACATGATGAAAAAATGGATATGTTAAGGGTTTTTATTCGGTGCAATGGCTCGTCCTTGTGAATGATTTTGTAGTGGGTCCTTATTTTTATGAAGGAACTCTTACAGGTGATAGGTACAGGAAATTTCTTATAAACGAATTTCATGACTTGCTGGATGACGTACCGCTAGCTATTCGGCGTGATATGTGGTTTCAGCGAGATGGGGCACCTTCACATAGTTCAAGAGTTGTTAAAGATGTTTTACGTCAAATAGTTGGATAGCGAATGGTGGCCCAGTACCTTGGCCGGCCAGTTCGCCCGATCTTTCGATTTTGGATATTTTCGTTTGGGGAAACGTTAAACAAAAAGTTTATGTCACAGCTTCCGGAAACTTTTTTGTTCGAATTTATAAGAATACAGAAAACAAACTTTCAAAAATATTGTGACCCGCACACACAAACCCGCACAAGCACACAAACCCGATCCCTTACGCACACCAGCCCAGCCACCTGTACCTGCCGTGATTTCTACACCCGCTTCCCCATTCCTAATACCACCCGCTCTCAATCCCCGAGGTATTGCATCCCCAATGCCCCGAAATCCATAAACACCTAGAAATCCTTTTACAACTCCATTAAATTCCTTCACCTTCCCTGGTTGAACTTGACGTTCAACCACAACCACACCTGTCTCCTAGAGAACTCCTCTTCCTTGCCGGATGCTACACAGCTTAAGCTGCGACACCACTTAGGCGATCCCACCGTCACCCTTACACAACTCTCCAGTCCCCTCCATTCAACTCCACTCCTAGAGCGCACTCCTTTTCCTGCGTGATGCGTCACGTAGGTAAGGACATCCTAGAACCCGACATCCTCGGTGCGATCGATCCTCCACACCTGAGTAAGGCCATTCACATCACCGCTAAGGCGACGAACACCCCCACATCCCTTATCCGGATCATCACCACTTCCCAAGCCACCCTTGAGTGCCTCCTTGCAAGCAGTGTCGTCATGTTCGGGCGACACTACAGTTGCGAACCCTCCCTTATCCCTCAACCTCCCCAAGCATTGTTCCCAATGCACGCAGGTGGGGCATACCGCTAAGGAGTGTCCAACCCGCGCAATCCTTTATCTCAGCTGTGGCTAAAGTTACAGATCCTCCTCCTGCAAATCCTCGGCTAACCCAAAGTATAACAACTGCGTGGAAGCTCATCCTTCCTATCCCTTCAAGTGCCGGAAGCGGCAGAAACCTCCCAGTTCTTCGCTTCTCTCGCACCTATCCTGTCTTCCGAAGAGTCCGACTCGGAGGACACAGCCCACATTAAACCCTCTCCCGACACGGAATCTCTATCCATCAAAGACTTCCATCAAATCCTCACCCACTCCCTCTTCCACATGTTCCCCGACCGGCGAGATATAAATGTCCGCATCCTAGATTCGCTATCCCTAAACTTCTCCCAACGGAGGATCAACATCTGTGTATCCGCTACGTGGATGAAGGTCGCCGTAATCCGCCAACCCAATCCTTAACTCGTTCCACAATGGATATCCCAGCAGGGACAGTTAATCCCAGGGGCGTTCGTCGGAAACGCTCCTTACTTAAACAATTTTTACACATACACAATATACCCAACCTTTCCATCACGGAAGCAAAACTACACCCAGGCGCACACTTAATTTGAACACATTTCACAGCATCTCGAATGCGTTGCTGCGACGATGCACTTTCCCACTCCAATAGTATTTATTTGATACTACAACCCACCCGACCACAACACCCTATCCTATGACCTTTCAATCTACGCCTCTAACCTCCCTAATGCAGTTAATTTCAATGCCCGCCACACTCAATTCGGTGACACCGCAGCTAATAGCAACGGTAACAGGCTATCATCGGCTTTGTTGTAGTTGCACACAGCCAGTATACTTCGAACATTTAGGTACCTCAATAATACATCGAACCCATAGCTCACTATTTCGATCGTGAGTGCTTTCTAGGCACCACGATCACATCAGATTACATACCACTATTGGTCAAAACTTCATTTTGTCCAGCTAACTTCTCTAATTAAGGAAGCGGTTGATATCTCTGTACCACTAAAAACATAAAACTTCCCGCAAACCGTTCCCTCGGCACATTGTGAACTGGATCAAAGAGAAAAGACGAATCTATCGTCAATTTTTGCGATCCAGGGACCCGGCTCCCAAGACCGAATACAATCGCCTTAACGCCTTAATCAGGCGAGAAGCCAACAAACACGCCGAAGACTCCTGAATCAAAGTCACCGCCCAGCTAGATTATAGAAATGGTAAACTCTTCTGGCAACAGTTGGATAGACTGACCAGAAGGAAAGTCAACACTAAATCCCACCTAACCGACCTACATGGCAACTTAATCTCCTCCGACCAAGCAAAGGCTTATTTCTTTGGTCATCACCTCCAATTCATTTTCCAATCCACCGATAATCCCCAATTCGATAACTGGTTGAAGTCACTCCTCGAGGGTCGCCTTGAAGAATTCCGCAACCTTAACCTTCCTGAAATCCAACTCGATAACGAGAATCCTTTTCATGTCCCGACCACGTCCGACCAGATCCACACATATTTCAAAAAAGGGAAAAATCCTGCCAGAGGTCATGACGGCCTAAATCGCGAAATCCTCCATCATATACCCGAATTAGCCCTACGATCACTCTGCAACATCTACAACCAATGCTTAACCCTATTCCACTTCCCGACGGACTGGAAACCTTACCCTCTTTCTGTAGACCAATCTCTCTCCTGAGTGAGCAATGCAATCTGGCTGTGTTTCTGGAAATTAAGCAAGCATTCGACATGGTCTAGCATGCCGGTCTCCTGCACAAAATCAGTAACCTCAACATTCCCGACCCCTTCTCCAAACTTCTACTCTCGTACCTGACCAATCGGTCAGTTCGGGTCAAATTAGAGAAAACCTTCTCAGATCCTTTCCAACCTACAGCAGGCGTACCGCAAGGTTCTGCCTTAGCCCCGATTCTCTATACTATCTTCGCATCCGACATTCCCGAAGTCACACAACCCGGAGTAGTCGTTGCGCAGTTGTCGGATGACACCGCCTTGTAGACGGTTAATCGGAACAGCAAAACGGCCTCCCGTCTCATATCCAAAACCCTTCGCAACTTCTCCAACTGGACGAACCGGTGGAGGTCTCCGTCAATCCCTCCAAAACCCAAACAATCCTCTTCCGATATCCTACTTACACCGAAGATAAGTTCCTAAAGCTTGTCTCTAGAAATGTTTCCTTCACCCTAGATCAAGAAAGACTCACACTCCAAGAGAAAGTCACCTACCTAGGAATCCTTTTTACTAGAACCCTCAATTAGCTACCCGGTGTAAAAAGAACTCTCAATAGGATTAGAAACCGCGCAAACCTAATGGGCGCTCTATGGGTAAAATCAGAGGTTGCCACCCCAAAACATTTCAACACACCTACAAAACATACATCCGCCCTGTTATGGATTTCAGAGAGCACCCATATGCACCAAGATAAACACCAATTACCTTTCCTCTATTGCCTGATATGAACGCCGAATTTTTAGACGCATACATAGACTACCCCTCAGGTACCCTAGTGACCTAACAACACAGCACGCCAACATACCACTAAATTAAATTCATACTAATTACCTAAATCAAATGTTTATTTTCTAAATCAATTATTTTTTACTAAGAATTAAAGAAAGTTTAAACGAGCCTTTCTCAGTATTAAAGGTATTTATTTTATTTTGCCACAATAATGTTCTTTATACGCCCCCAAATGCGGGGTAATGTGGTCTTTATAGCACGGAAATGTCATTGTTGCTAAGCAGCATGATTGACAGCAAACACATGACATGATATGTCACGTAAGTTGAAATAATTATTGAAACAACAAATTAGCCTACTGTCGACTTTATTTGCATTTGCATTTAAAAACTTGCCGAAAATACTGAATCTTTTTATTTTTATTTTTCAGTATTTGTTTAAAACACAATTAAAACGAAAACATATTATATCGGTTGCTAAACCAACGAAACAGTAGGCAATAAAAAAACTTTTATGCAGAAACGATAGAGGTCTTTATTGGAACACAGCGAATGTTACGTGTATAGTTATTTTATAAAATAGACGAGGAACCTCCAACTTCGGTCCAACGAAAATCGGTAGAACAGCCTTTAGTTATATGAAAATGTTACATACGATTTGATGTGCAGTTTTCACAATGTGACATTATATATTACTTTGTGCGTGACAGAATCCCTGACACCAGTAACACTGTCCGATAACGGATTTCCGTCTCAAGTGATCGATTGTGATGCGAAGCCTAACCATGTATTCTTTCTGCCGAATCCACCTTATGTCCTCTTCTGCTGGGAGCGTCACCAGCAGAAGCGATATCGGTCGCTCCTGTTTCTTCGTCCTGAAACAAGGAATGTGATTAATGTCAAGCTTGAGCAGCTTGGAGTAAACGACGCTCTCGGGGATTTCTACTGGTATTCGCCGTAGAACAACCTTCAATGTACGTTCACTTGTTACCTGATAGGTATAGTAGCATGCCTATCCATATACCGCATCAGAGTATCTCGGTACTTGGTTGTGGCTGGCTGTATTTTGTATCCATTACTGATCGCCTTGACTCGAGTAAGGGCCGTCCCTCGTCGGTCGAATTCTAGAAACCCAGTCCTTGTAAGGAAAGATTACCGGCGGCACCCTTTCTGGTAACGGCGGCTTCCATAGTGGTCGGTGTGGACGTGGATGGCCAGTCCATTGATGCCTACTTTGGCTTCTCCTGTAGCCGGAATTCTTCGCGGGTGACGACCCATTGTATGAAGCGTCGTTGATCGGTGGCGCGCGACTACAGTTGCGGTAGCCGAAATCTCTTCTGTCTTTATCTTCTGTTAGCGGGATTCCAAGGCAGGCCTAACAGCGATGGGATCCCTTTCGGGGCTGACACGTTGCTAGATGTTGGTACTCCTTGCAACGGCAGGAACTGTATGTTATTAGAAAGGGTGGTACATGGAAGTTCTCTAGTTTAAGCGCTTTTACCAGGCACCGTATAAAACGATTAAGGTGAAGGGCTGGTCGATCTTAGTTTGGAACGTGTCTAACCTACCATGTCACATAAAAAAAGATAGAGAGAGATTATTTTATATAATGGATTCTTATCATACTATTCTATAATGGAGAAGGTATCACGGCTAAGAACTCTGTCGAGCGATAGATAATCGTAGAGCACTTTGTAGGTGTCGGTAATTTTGAAATTTTGATAACCGGTATAATCGGTAAATGATTTGGTTAGTTAGAGGTCGGAAAGGAAATTGTAGTAAGAGTGATAAGGAAAGCAAATCAGAATTCAGCGCCAGAAGCTTTTAAAGAAAAGAACGAGTAAATAAACAACAGTTCCCACAGTAATCTTAACTTATTTAAAGCTTTCAACCAATGGACTAGATATGTTTAAATTTTAGTCCTCCCCAAAAGAACTAGACTAGTTTTATAATAACAATTTGATTTTTAGTTGTCCCAAAAAGGTCTAGCCAGTTTACACAATAGTGTAAGTTTTAATTTTCCCCAAAAGGACTAGACGAGTTACGCGTACATACAGAGCACGAAATTTATCACAAGTACCTAGTTCTAATGGTAATTTATCTTAGCTTAACTTTATCCTAAGTACACCAAAAATATAGTAGTTCACTACCAATAAACCATGAGGATGGCAATTTGCGATACTTAAATCTTCAACAAGGTAAGAATTGAGTAATGACGGTAGCACTTGAGATAGTAACTTCCCAAAATCATAAAGTGGACCTTAAACGCTAATACAGGAATGAGGGTGGTGTATGCAATTTCTGTTATAAATAACCTAAATTACATTATCCTAATCACCCAATGTAATAGATAACGGTTTTATCAAATTATATAAGTTACCCAAAAGTGAATTCTTTATGAAGGACGTACAAGCTATGATAATTTTATTATTCTAACAAAGGAACTGTAGAAAATAGATTCATAGACAAAGGTACATAGTTCGGTATAATTTCGGTGGTACCCTTAGTTTAAACGCACTTTTTATTTTGTGGAAAGTGTCGATCACTTCCTCACAGTATAAGGTTAATTCCAGACAAACAAAACAGCAACAGCAGCAAGAAAGGACGCAGACAAGAAACCGAAGTAAAAAATAAGACAAAATCAAAGAGCAAATCGAAGAGCTTAAGATGTATACATCGAAGCGTTATAAATCAATTGAAGAAAGCTGAAAATAAGGTAAGTAATTGGAATTTCATCAGACAACGTTGATTTACCTCTATAGATGAAAGCTGAGCTCTACGTGGTCTATAACCAATATGGTTAATTTTCAGTCGTAAGACCTAAAAAACCTTCAGTTTGGTATAGATATGTAGATGACACATTTGTTATTTGGAGACATGGAGAAGAAACACTGCATGAGTTTTTGGTTTTTATAAATGGTATACATTCTAGTATTCAGTTTACCATGGAAAAGGAAACTAATGGAAGTTTACCATTTCTTGACATATTAATATCTAAAATAATAATTCACTATCTTTTAAGGTTTACAGAAAGCCGACACACACTGATAGATACCTTCATAAATTATCCAACCACCATCCACGTCAAAAATTAGTGTAATTAAATCTTTAGTAGATCGAGCAAAACGAATTTGTGACCCTGAATTTTGAATGATGAATATAAATATTTAAGAAAATCCTTACAAGATAATGGATATTCACTTACAGATATTAATAATGTTATTACACCTTCTAGGCGTAACCTTAAGAAAAACCAGTTCTTAATGTTGGTACTGCTTTTCTTCCTTTTATAGCTAATGTTACAAATAGAATTGAAAAATCCTAATCAAATATGGCATTAGGACTATTTTTAAACCTACAAGAAAAATTAAAGAACACTTAAGATCACCTAAAGATGTGTCAAACCCTTTGTCATCTTCCGTAGTGTATAAGTTATGTTGTTCATGTGGAAAAGTATACATCGGGACCACAAAACGTAGCTTTGATACAAGACGCAAAGAACATATGAGATTTTGTAGATTGGGTCAACCAGAAAGGTCTGCTGTGGCTGACCATGCCCTGAATAATCTAAATCATGACATTCAATTTGACAATATGGAAATATTGTCAAGACAAACTCATTACTATGTTCGTTTGCAACGTGAAGCTATTGAAATATATAAAAACCCGAATAATTTTAATAGGCAAGAAGGAAATCTCCGATTAAATAGGTTTTGGCATCTTATAATTAAAAAAAAATGGATAATGATACGCCTTAATTTTAATTTATTTTTAACTTTTGGTACGTCTAGGTTTTTTGCTGTGTTTTTCCTAGACCTTGAAGCAAATGCTTTACCAATTATATGTTAAATTACCACAGCACTATAATTTAACATAAGTAGTTGAAATTAAATTAAAATTAAAAATTACAAAGAACGTTCTGCATTGTGCTTTTCATTGTTAATAACACTTACAATTATTGATATGATATCTTTGTTAGATTTAACTGGGTTATTTTATTTGATGTAATGTTTGGATTTGTGAATGCTTCTATCATTTTAAAATTGAAGTTTTTCACAACTTTACACTTACATCATAACTCGATTAAATTTTGTTAAATGTGTTTTTTGGCTGACAAATTTCATTGTTAGCTTTCGTCGTAGAGAGTGTTCTGGTTTGTCATCTTTGATGCAGTTTAATAATATTTAATTTTTATGACCTAGTTATTCTTTACTAAAAATTTTATAGTTGGCTTTATGTTTCCCAAACTGTTATATTAATAGCAGGCTTATGTTTATGTTTTAATTTTTCAAATTTGACAAAATTGTTTGCTACATCTTTAACAATTTTTAACAAACATTACTACTGACAAAGATAACTGTAAGTGTTATCGAAACGTTTAGATTGTATAATTTAAAGTACACCATTAAAAACCCAAAAAGATAAGTATTTTATTATGAGTGTTAATGGTGAAAGTTTACATTTTCATGATACCATACTTGTGTATAAAACAAAAAAATATAAAAATAATTTGATTCTGAAAACGTATATTCACGACTTCTTGAGCAGGTTTATATCTAAGCGATAAAAAAAAAACTTTAGGCGGTCTCAACGGTATTTATGATATAAACACGGAGCTAAGTGGTCAACTAAAATTGTAAATAAAAATCAGTTTAGCATCCCTTATATGTGGTACCACAAAATTTTAACTAAAAACCCTTCAAGAGCATTTAGAATAATTGAAATGAGTTAACCTGATCACTCTATGTTGTCATGGCAACGGTTGTTGCAACAATTGTATTCATGACAATTTTAATTGATGCCATTAACCCGGTTCAATTATTGTAAATGTCTTAAATGTGGCAATGTACACAAATAAATAGGTTAAAATCATAATTTACATATAAAATAACTAACCGCTTTTATTTAAAACATTACAAAACAAGGAGTAGAATTGTTTAAGGGTAAAGAGTTCTAATTCCATTAATATCATCTTGATGAAGCTCAGACCAAACAGCGTATATTGGGTACATGACTGCACCGTAGATGTTTGAATGACCCAAGCCCAAAGAATGTCCTAATTCATGCAGAGCAACACTGAAGAAATCAATTTTACCGTTGTGGCCAATCAAGTCCCATGATTCATCGTCATCAAAATGAATGTCACCATCCTGTGGATAGAAAGCATGAGCTAGAACACCAGATGGTCCATCAAAAGGATAACTGAAATACCTTAAGAATTAGTACATAATAACTAAATACAACAAAAAACGTACTAGCAATTGTGACTTCCGGCCCCGAAATACGAAATAATATCGGCAGCGTTTACGTCATTAACTCTGGTGAATCGTAGATTCACTTGGGCTGCCCAAGTGTCTAATGCTTTTTGCATGTTGGTTACAACTTGCTCGAATGTTAAGTCTGATGTAATTGCTCCAACACTAAAAAGGTAGATGTGAATCTAGAACACGAGTTGTAGATTTGTCAGTACTTACTGGTAGGTAATATTTCTCTTATTCCAAGGTACTCGAGCATCAAAGCGAGGTTGACCTCTGATAATGTCTGGAACTCCGCAACGTGGTTTTTTGGTAAACTGCAATATAATTGAGTAACTTGTTGATTTAATGTCGCAGGATAATTACCTTCAGAGTAGCATCATCGATGATACCAGTTTCTGGGATGTGAGCAAGTTTTTGTAGCTCCTTAAGGGCGTTAAATACAGTTCCACGGTTATGAAGTTCAGATTCTCCCAAATAACCAAAACGGGTTAGATACTTAAGCTGAAATAACATTGTTTAGTTTCATTCTTTAACGTATCTGTAATATTATGGTAGAGCAGGCTAGGTAAAGCACTTACAACATAGTTTTGATCTTCTAGGTTAACTGGAACACCAGCTGATCATGAAAAGGAAAGAATATTACTTATAATAATTAATTTCAAAGACTTAGCATCAAGATATTACCCGCATATGCGACTCCAAGTAGTACAACAAACGCTAGAAGTTTCATAGTGAACTAAGTGCGAACTAACCTATAGTTCGTTTGTGAGATGTATTTATACCTGTACAAAAAGTTTGTTATCTATTTGCATAATAAACTATTGTATATCTATAAATATTCAAGTGGGTTTCTATCAATATTGCTAATGTAATAGATTTTACACTTATCTAGTAGATAAATAACGTTAGAGACAATAGTGCCTTATCATAACTGAATTATCAACACAGAATAATATGAGAATAAAGCACACACGCACTCAAGCGCCCACTCATGCACGTAGGTACGCACGCACGCAAACACGCGCACACACACAAACACGCACGCGCGCGCGCACGCACGCACGCAACACGCACGCACACACACACACACGCACGCACACACACACACACACACACACACACACACACACACACACACACACACACACACACACACGCACACATTTAAGAAACTTGAAAAAAAGCCACCCGTGTAACGCATAGCCATATAAATGCACCTTTGATCAAATGAGTACACTCTTCGAAACATAGCTTTGAAAGTTACACAGAAGGAAAATAAAAGATCATGGTGCTGGCTAAAAGAACATGGCCAGAAAAACTCCCAGGCCAAAACTTACTTTAAACGAAATTCTGACGAAAATTCAATGGTCGTCTTAGGACAAGTCGAAGCAGAGCCAACAACTTCATCTAGACAAATGGTTAATCTAAGCGTGTCTCTAAGCAAAACCCTTCGAATTTTAAGGAAACACAAATACCATTGCTATAGATTTCGTAAAGAACATTTTTGACTATAGACCACAAAAGGTGGCGTACTAAGCTTTGTAACTGGTATATAAGCCAGTGCCAAAATATACCTAATTCTTCAAACTCTATTGCATGGTCAGACGAGGAGTATATCAGTAGTGATGGTATTTTTAATAATCACAATTTACCTTACTGAGCAGATACTAACGCTCATGTCAGTGTTGTCCGCAGGAGGCAAGGAATAAATGTCTAGTGCTGCATTAAAAACGGACGTTTTTATTATCACATGTATGAAGGAACATTAAACTCAATGAAATATCTCGATATTCTACGAATTCATTTGACACAATACTGCAATGTCATATTTCAGCAAGACGGAGCTCCTGCACATAATTACCATGTGGTTAGTGACTATTTAAATTTACGTTTTCCTAACAGCTGGATGAGAACGGCAGGACAAATTTTGTGGCCTGCTCGTTAACCCGATCTTTCGCCTCTAGATTTTTGTTTATTAGCTTTTACACAATTAACACCATTATTTATATATAACTCTATAAATTAAATTAGAAGACGATCCGAAGTCTGCATATAAAAAGAGGGCGCACAGTTTGAAAAATATTTGTAGTTCTAGTGTGTTTTTTATATGTTCATTCAATTTCATATCTGGTTTTCTAAGTCAACTGTTATCCTTAATAAATATACCAATTAAGAAAAACTTAAAAAAATCAATTAAATATTATAATAGCATAGAGATGTTATATATTTTTAAAAAGCACAAAAAAATGTCATTTAAAAATGTCATAACCAACTATGGTTTCCATATAAAAAATATAACTTTATGTCATATCTTTTTAAATTAAGGAGGTATTAAAAATGTGAATGCATTAACGGATTCTACTTAAAGAAGTGCATTAAGAATGTGTTTACAGTTTGCCGATACATTTAGAAATAAAAAAGTTATTCAAGCTTTTCAAAATCGCCATTTTTTCAATTTTGGATAATTGCGCAATAATGGTCTTGATTGTGACTGTTGGATCTTAATTAACACCAAAATCGAGCACAAGGACCCCATATTACCTGTCTATCTGTGATAGAAAGGGTACTTCTCATAAGAAAACATCGAAAATGAACCACCCTGAACAAAAAGAACAAGCACTGAAACTGATTCAAAAGGTGAATGTAGTTATACCAGTGACGGGCGCGGAGCAGAAGTACTACGGCAGTTTCAGAAGTTTCTTGAAGTATGCAAATTAACAGTATATCTTTTTAAAGCAAAAGTCATGGTGTCATATTCAGGAGAAGACGCAGAAAAGCATTTTAATCTATTTGCATACATTTATTGTTGTCACGTTCCTTTCAATAGCAGGAACAATAGTAGGTGTGGAAGTACGTAGCCTGCATGTCAACAAACAACAGCATGCATAAAAATTTGAAAAAGTCAAAGTTACCTGTGAGAAATGCAAAAAACCTTTCGGGGTCAAAAAAATTTTCACATATAACATTTGTACTCAAACTAGGCGTTGTAAAAAATTACTTCTAGAGTACCGTTATGGAGGAACACTGGCAAAATGAAATAGAACATAAGAATTAGGATAATCGATTGTCGAGATGTGGAAGTGTGATTTTCGGCTTATAACTGATGGCTGAGGACTTGTTTAATTATACAGAGACACGCCCAGTAATTGTGTATGCACTAATAAATTCTTGTATCATGGCGGTATAACAGGAAATGCAAAATCCTGTTATAAGTACGTCCTCGGCCATCCAACCGTTAAAATTAGAGACGAATACAGCAAAATAATGTGGTGAAAAATTCAGCTAAGCGTGCTGTGAACATTTCGATAATGAACGCTTATTAACACTTACGTGGCTAACAGATGAAGTTGAGAAAGTATTCGAGATAGGTTAACAAATATTGGAATCTTATGAAGTAGGTTAGTATGAAACCCAACAGTATAATAACATCACTAGAACTGGAGGGCTATTTAAGGAATACATAAATGCATTTTTGGGTATTGAACAACAGAGCTCAGGGTGGCCGCCAATGCGCGTCTCAGTCTAAGTGCAGTTCAGTGATTGAAACCCATCTTTGGTCCAATTAGCCTTGGAACAGTCACCTAGTTGACGTTTTATAACGTCACTAATGTTGTAACTGTCATACAAATCAGTCTGTTTTATTTATAGTTCATAGTAATTTAAATATTGAGACTTTGAAATGGTCATTTAACTTGTGTATGCTGAGGGTTTGCAACCAACGCAAATACATTTCCGATTACATACAGTTTATGAAGAAGGATTTTTTGCCTATCCAACTGTAAGGGAATGGTGGCGAAAATCTATAAATGGCACAGAGGGAATAACAAATGCGCCGCGTCCAGGTACATTGTGTTCTGCATCAACAGACACCAATATAGCCCGTGCGGACGGTTTGATTAGAGAAAATCGTCGATTTCAATCAGAGCGATATCACAACATATTGATGTGTGTGTGTGTGTGTGTGTGTGTGTGTGTGTACGATCTGCATCGTACAGAAACTAGGTTACAGAAAAGTTTGTGCGCAAGGAGTTCCTCGTCTTTTGTCTGAGGACAAAAATGTTATAAGGATGGGTTTGTCTCAGAGTAGAAAGAGACCCCTTGAGTCCCTGATGTCATAGCTGTGGGAGTTAGGGTGGAGTCTAGGTGGGACATGTGTTTGTGGATAGGAGTCGGGTCGGCTACTTTACTGGGGCTTTTTCCAACCCCTTGGATGAATTTTACCTCCTAATTGACGTCATTTTGTCAATATTAAGAGCCTTCTTGGCGGCCTAACCCTCTGAGTTATGAGTGTTGGATGCCCCTAGGGTGTGGTCTAGAGGACATTTTGGCAGGGTTAAGAGAGGTTAAAACTAGAAGTGGCACTTATGGCTTCATTAAGGCGGAGCTAGACTAGGCACACCCACCCCTTTTACCTGATTGGTAGTACGTGTATTGGTTGATCCAGACCCTCTGGTTTCTCATTGATCCTTAACCGCACTACTCAGCATCGGTGTTCTGATTGAAGGACTAAGTCTCTGCATTCTAATTGGTTTTGGCGCGAACCATGAATTTGTATTGTAATAACGGGGGAATTGTTTTCAATTATGAGTTATAAACCAGCAATTAGTTTTAATTATTAGACATAATACAATTATATCATCATAACCGTTTTAATTAAGCGTCATAATCAAGATCCTCGACCATTTTGTTATAATTAAGTCGTATCATTATATAAGTGCAACCTGCTCTAGGGGCTTAGCCTCCTTGTTCAACAACTTGAGATCGTTAGCTGTATATTTTAAAACTAAATATAGATCACTGTAATTGTCATGGGGAGAAATTTGAAATAACAGGCCTTGGTTCTAACTTGTCAGATAGATATAAAACGTCTACACCTGCTTTCAGGGCTTGGTCTACTGTAAATTTATAAATAAAAAAGGTAAAGGGTTTTAATCATTTATTATAAGTAATACAATTTTGAGATTTAAAACTAATGAATGTTTTCTATGATAGGGGCTGGCGTTATTAGAAATGAAAAAATGCAAATTAAGATATTTTACATACAAGATCTACCTTAGAGGAATCACACCTCTGTCAAAATGGGCCTTAGATTTATAATCTGAACGTTATTAATCTGTTTTTAATTATAAGTCTCAATTAAATTTTGGCAGTCATTTTGTTTTGGCGGGAAATTTGAAATCCCCCCTTGTCAAAAGACAGAAATTCATCAAATTAAACGAAATAGTGTGTTCAAGATACCAGAGGTATTTCAGAATTTGCGTGATATGATTATTATTATGGCTGTCTAACGATACTGATAAGCGTTGTGTAAAGTAAAACACAGCGTCCTATAGCTGCCTTACGAAACAAAATCGATATTTGACCCCGGGGAATTTGTCCATTTTCAAAAACTAAATAGTGCATTCAAGCTTGTTTATAAATCTAAAGCCCTTTTGTCCGATGTATTTACGAATTTGGGTGCTATTATTATTAGCATGATGGTCTAAAGATAATGATAAGCGTTGGGGTAAAATAAATCACTGGGTCCTATAGTTGCCTTACGAAATGAAATCGGTGTTAGTTGTAAATCACATGTGTATTACCAAAATTGTAAATGGAGGGCAGCTTGTTTATTTGTCCACTGGCATTTGACCATTTTCAAAAACCAAATAGTGCGTTCAACCTTATTTGTAAATCTAGGGCCTTCTTGTCAGAGGTATTGCCGACAAGCCATCCCTTTTATGTAAAATAATATAGTGGCCTGATTTCGAGTTTGGTTATATATTTGTTATTATATAGATATTTCAACTAATTTAAATGTAAAACGTATTCTTAACCCTGTATGCAAAAACCGCCAACAGTGTTACAAGCTAATTCCATGCTCGTATATTGACAGTAACGACGAAGTCTATCTCATTGTATAATTGTTGTTGGATGTTGTAAGTTATAAGCTAAGCCAAACCCGTATTTTTGAATTTTAAACTGATTTTTGCAAGCTGTAAGTTATGATTTGATTGATAGAGATTGAATTGATTGAGATTGATTTACTGATGATAGACTGTTTTCTCACGCCGGTGCCCTTACGTTTAGGAAGAGTACCAGCTCTGAGTGTTGGTTATCCTTATCTACAACGTAAGCGGTCGTTCATAGAAGCTAGGTATATACAATGGGAGGATCTCTACCTGAAGGTTATGAAAATTGTTAGCTCAGCTTCATCTTTGATTTGATTGAAGTTCATTGCTTTGATTGTGGTTGATCTGATTGATTTGATTTGATCAAGAGTGCTTTGGTTGAGATTGATTTGTTTGATTGGATCGAGTTTGATTGATTTGGTTTGATGTGCTTCGGCGGAATTTATAGGTCGATCGATTGATTTGATGAATTTCTATCTTTTGACAAGAGGGGTTTCAAATTTCCCGCTAAAACAAAATGGCTGTCAAAATTTAATTAGGACTTATAATTAAAAACAGATTAATAACGACTTAAAACGTTCAGGCTTGTTTATAAATCTAAGGCCCATTTTGACAGAGGTGTTTCCTCTAAGGGATATGCAAAATATTTTCATTAGCATTTTTCCATTTCCAATAACGCCAGCCCCTATTAGAGAAAACATTTAATAGTTTTAAATCTCAAAATAGTATTACTTATAATAAATGATTAAAACCGTTTAGATTTTTTATTTGTAAATTTAATTTGACTCATTAAAAGCAAAATATATTGCGCGTAATAGTGGACTAAGCCCTGGAAACGGGTGTAGACATCTTATACCTATCTGACAAGTTAGAACTAAGGCCTGTTATTTCAAATTTCCCCCCATGACCATTACAGTGATCTGTATTTGGTTTGAAAATAAACAGCTTACCATCTCTATGAAAACATTCATTAGTATATACACACGTAGATGGCGCCACGACAAATTCAGATTTTGTGGCAAGGGGGCCACGACAAGGGGCTAAGACCCGATAGCAAGATCCGAATCCCTATACCTCTCTTGTAAGTTAGCATTAGGTCCCCTTATCAGAATACAAGTTCCAATTTCTCACAATAAACAATCAGGATGTAGAGACTTAAATGCAAATTCAAATTTCCCGGCAAGGGTGCGAAGCCCCGAAAGCAAGCCACAAAGCCCTATTACCTGTCTTACAAGTTAGCTTTAGGCCCCCTTATTAGAATACAAATTCAAATTTCCCTCCAAGGGAGCCAGGGAGTGAGCCCCGAAAGCAAGTTTTTGTACAAGGGACTAATTCCGTAGAGCAAGTCCCGCAGCCCTACACCTGTCTTATAAGTTAACATTAAGGCCACCTTGTTAGAATACAAATTCAAATTTCCTGTCAAAACAAAATGGCCGACGGTCTTGATTATGATTCATAATTAAAAGGGTTATAATGATACAATTTAATTGTAACCAAATGACGCTTAATTAAAAGGGTTATGATGATGCAATTTAAGTATGTCTCATAATTAAAATAATTGCTGGTACATAACTCATAATTAAAAACAATTCCCCGTTGTTAGAATACAAATTTAAGTTTCCGCCATAACCAATCAGAATACAGAGACTTAGTCCTCCGATCAGAGCTCCGATGATGATGAGTAGTAGGGCTAATGACCAATCAGAAAAAAGAGGGTCTGGATCAACCAACCAGGTAAAAGGAATGGGCGTGGACTAGTCTTAGCCCCGCGTTAGTACACATGCAACCAATTAGGTAAAAGGTGTGGGTGTAGCCTAGTCTTAGCACCGCCTTAATGAAGCCATAAGTGCCTCATATAGTATTAACCTCCCTCTTAACTCTGCCAAAATGGCCCCTAGACCACACCCTAAGGGCATCCAACACTCCTCACAAGGGGTTAGACCGGGTTAGAACGTTCAAGTCACCACCACCAAACAAGTTTAATGCACAATCTTTCGCAGGCAAGATAGTACTAACATTTTTTTTGACAACAAAGGGCCATTTCTGATAGAATTTAAAGAACCCAGAGTGAATATTAATGCAAATCTATACAACGAAACTCTGAATAAGCTTCATCAAACTTGACGATAACGCACACCCCCATGTCTCAAACTCAGTGAAAGAAAACAAAATGGAAGGTTTTAGAAGATTTATCGCCTTGCGATTTCCATAACTTTGACCCACTGAACAAGGCATTGAAAGGTACACGTTTTGAACCGGAGGCTGAAATATACAACTCCATCAAGGAATTCTTCAACCAGCAGCCACGAGAATTTTACGAGCAAGCAAAAGATGAGTTGTATGTAAACAGCTTATGTATCTTAAAATATATTATTATCTTTATCTACACATTCCATACCCATTATCATGGCAATTAATCAGTACTGCACTAACACATACGATTATTTTATACTTGGCATCAATTTTTTTTTTTTTTTTTTTTTTTTTTTTTTTTTTTTTTTTTTTTTTTTTTTTTTTTTTTTTTTTTTTTTTTTTTTTTTTTTTTTTTTTTTTTTTTTTTTTTTTTTTTTTTTTTTTTTTTTTTTTTTTTTTTTTTTTTTTTTTTTTTTTTTAAAAAAAAAAAAAAAAAAAAAAAAAAAAAAAAAAAAAAAAAAAAAAAAAAAAAAAAAAAAAAAAAAAAAAAAAAAAAAAAAAAAAAAAAAAAAAAAAAAAAAAAAAAAAAAAAAAAAAAAAAAAAAAAAAAAAAAAAAAAAAAAAAAAAAAAAAAAAAAAAAAAAAAAAAAAAAAAAAAAAAAAAAAAAAAAAAAAAAAAAGCATAGGAACAGCTAAAAGAACAACAATAACGAATACCAAAATAAAAATTAAACTCAAAAACCAAGGAGTACATGAGATCTCACGTGCAGATTGTAATCAGGCACATACTAAATAAGCAGACTGAAGAATTAGTGCAAAAAACAGGAATTTGAAAGCACAGTAACGAAAAAACCACTACACTTTATTGCTCACACAGCACGTGCAATTACCAACACACACACCTCGTTTCCAGAAGACCAATATGCAGGCTAATGTAAACTACAAAACACAACGAATAATAAGAATAAGGACCACAGAAGCCAAGCACAAGGGATGACACACACACGCACACACGCACGCACACCGCACACCACCCGACGCGCGCTGCGGCACCTGCGCCGCCACCGCGCACGCCCACACACGCACGCACCCACGTACTTACGCACCCACGAACCCACGCACTAACGAACGCACGCCGCACGACCACGCAAAACACATGCACGCACTCACACGCACACACTCACACACTCACACACTCACACACTCACACTCACACACACTCACACACCACACACTCACACTCACACACCACACACACTCACACACTCACACACTCCACACACACACCCACACTCACACACTCACACACACACCACACTCACACTCACACCTCCACACTCACACACTCACACTACACACTCACACACTCACACCACTCACACTCACACACTCACCACACCTCACACACTCACACACTCACACACTCACACTCACACACTCACACACTCACACACTCACACACTCACACACTCACACACTCACACACTCACACACTCACACTCACACTCACACACACACACACTCACACTCACACACTCCACACTCACACACTCACACACTCACACACTCACACACTCACACACACTCACACACTCACACTCCACACACCACTCACACACTCACCACCTCACACCTCACACACTCACACACTCACACACTCACACACTCACACACTCACACACTCCCACTCACACACTCACACACTCACACACTCACACTCACACTCACACACTCACACACACTCACACCTCCACACTCACACACTCACACACTCCACACTCACACACTCACACCTCACACTCCACACACTCACACACTACACACACACTCACACACTCCACCTCACCACTCACACACTCACACACCTCACACCTCACACACTCACACACTCACACTCACACACTCACACACTCACACACCCACACCTCACACCTCACACTCACACACTCACACCTCACACACTCCCACACTCACACTCACACACTCACACTCACACCTCAACACTCACATCACACCTCACACCTCACACACACTCCACACACATCACACACTCACACCTCACACCACACACTCACACACACACACACCACACTCACACACTCACCACTCACACCTCACACACCACACTCCACACTCCACACTCACACACTCACACACTCACACTACACACTCACACCTCACACACTCACACTCACACCTCACACTCACACCTACACACTCCACATTTTTTTCAAAAAAACACTTTTTGGTGTTTACTTTCCCTCTCAACCTAATGTTATTTTAAATTTAAGAGTTCGTAATTATACAATAACTTTAGTTTAATTTGTCAAATCAAACCCATAAATTAAAGTCTTAATTATGAACTAAATGTTGTGAAAAAATAATTGTTGAAATCATAATTTCAAGCTTTATGTGAAACTGATGATCAACTCTTTTTAAACGTCACAACTTTGTAAATTAAGCTAAATATTGACTTAAGTTGTAAAATGTTCATATGGTTTCACAATTTCCCAATGTCATTATTTATCATTTATGTTGACTTGGTTTTACTGTATTACGTAGAACATCGAGTTAACGATCTTGCTTCCCCACAGCTTCCAAATTATGTTTATGTTATAAACTTAGGTATGTTTTAAATCTTAGATTATCTTGTTTAAGGTTACAATTTCAGATATTAACATGGACCATTAATCGTATCATTTTGCAGATATAAATATGCCTTTTCGAAGACCGAAGTCTCTTCCCCAATTTATTCTATATTGACACACATCTGAATTGCTCGAAAGATTGAAAATTCAACAGGGTTTATTAAATTTTTGATATATAACAATACTTACAGATAAAATAATGCAAAGTACACTTAATATTAGAAGATATACAAAGTTTCGTGTTAGTGTTGTTGGCTGTTATGATATTGATTTGCCTGTTGACATCTTGTTTTGTGTTTTGTTGGTTTAAAAAAGATCGTCATGTGGGTGTTGTTATTGCTAATTAAAAGAAAAATAAGTTCAGTCGTCGCAATTACCTAAAATCTGTTATTTGTAGTAGTAGGATAATTTTTACCGTGAGGCAGATATGGGAACTGTGGGCATTTGCAAACCGGGTGCTCAAACAATATCACGCGCTTAGCCCGGATGGTATTTAATTCGCTGGAGTGGGTTTTCTGGGCGCACAGCGTGCCGCCCTCGACAACGTTGTGCGTCGGAATTGACACCAGTAACGCTGCCCGGCCGAATTTCCGGCTCAACTGTTCGATGATGATGAAGCCGAACCACGTATTATTCCTGCCGAATCCCTTCTTTTCTGGGCGTCACCAGCAGAAACAGGTCGCTCTTATTTTTTCCTGAAACAAGAAATATGATTAATGTCGAGCTTGTCCTCGGGAAAACAAGCTCTTAATTTCTACTGGTACTCCCTTTCGGACAACCTTCAAGGTAGATTCAAGAGTAATTATATTTTCCGTAGCATATTAATTTTTTTGAAGATGTTCGATATTGAAGAAGGAATTTAGACAATTTCTGGGAAATCGATGGGGAAATAGATGACCGGAAAGTGGGATGGATATACCACTAAAATAAAGATCTAGAACAGGAGGCCAAAAATATGGATTATTACCAATCGGAACGTAAATCACCTGGCCGAAGGATCACCGCCTACATTATAAAAGGAAAAGCCCTCTGCCGCTGATTGACATCCAGCCTCCGCCATGCACTATAATTCCGGAATTGCGGTGCTGACCCATACTTAAATGTTACCAATGTTAACAATATACAACTAATTTAAATAATACAATGTTCTATTCCACAACAAACAATAATCCAGCTCCGTCTAATTATTATTATAACCGGCAACCGAAAATAAGAGTCAAGGACTGGAACATCCCGTTTAGTGGCCGAGAGAATCCAGTTTCATCGCTAGAAAGGTTAAACGAGGTGCATAATTTTCAATACAACGCAAATGGTGTAAATTTTAATAATGGAGCTGTAAGAGGAAACTTGCAATCTTATTCTGTTTCACAAAATTAATACCCCAAAAAGGTTCAACCAAAAATAAATTATTACAACCGCAAAAAAAATAAAAAATAAGCCTTCTATTTTTTGTGGAAAATATGTCGAGAAATTGTCTGTGTTTGAATCAAAGAAACGCTTTCTGAATTCTCAATAAAAAGGGTGAAAATAAAATGTTTTATTAGCTGGCACCGGTGCAATATTACATTCGTAATTACCAGCTAAAGTGTTATCCCAAGTTGCACAATTACCAAAATTTGTGAAGGCTAACGGAATAAATAGCCAAACCGTAAATTTATTCTCACCGACGATTCAAACCCCTTTCGAACCAATATCAGGCTAATTAATCAAACAAAATTGAAAGCCAGAAACACAAGGATGACACACACACCACAACCACACGCACCGCACAGCGCGCGCGTGCACGCCTGCGCCCGCGTGCGCCATGCGTCCGCCACGCACGCCACACACGCACGCACCCACGTACTTACGCACCCACGAACCCACGCACTAACAACGCCGCACGCACGCCTGCACCATCACAAACACATCACGCCTCACACACACATCCTCACACACTCACACATCACATACACACTCACACACTATCACACTCACACACCTCACACACATCACCCACTATACACACTCAACCAAAATCACACTCAAACTCAACCTCACCACACACTCACATCTCACAACTCACACACTCACACTCAAACACCAAACGTCAACTAAGACTTCACACTCAACTCAATCTATCTTCTCCACACTACAACCCCCAACATTCAACCACACACTACAACTACAACCCACACACATCACACACACCCACTCCCTGAACAACTCAAACTCCTCACTCTACACAAAACCTCAACTCCATCAAACACTACACACTCACACACTTCAGCACCGCAACTCCACACTCACCTACACACTCACACTCACCATCACAATCCATCAAGCTACATACACTCAACCTACACTACAACTTTCACACACTCAACACCTCACACCAATTCACACTACATCACACTTGCACAACTTACAAGTTCACCATTACTCACTATCACGCTCACAATGACACTCCACCATCTCATCTACCACACACCCCACTACCATCACCATCACTCACACCTCACTTCACCCCTACTTCACACCACTACACCACTTCACACACTCATCACTTCACCACTTCACCACCTTCTTTCACCTCACCCACACACTTCACCTCTACACTACAACTCACTCACCTTACCACCTCTAACCATTTCACACCTCACACCTCAACACTACACCTCCCACTCACACATCCCCTCACACTCACACACTCTACACCTCACACTCAAGCACTTCACACACATTCAACTACACTCCACACTGCTGTCCACTGCACACACTGTCGACACCACTAACACACTCCACTCACACTCTACCTTTCACCTCATCACTACTCCAATCACCTTCTCACCCCTCCACACTGCACACACTCACACTTACACACTCCCACACCTCACACTCCACACTCACACTCCCTCACCTCACACTCACACACTCACACACACAACACTCACACTCACACCTTACATCCACTCAACTCACACACTCACTCTACACTCCACACTCATCACACTACAACATTCAACACTCACACACTCACACACTCAACACATCACAACTCCACACCTCAGACTACACACTCACACTCTACACTATCACCATCACACTCATCTATCTCACACACTCACACTACACACTAACAACAACATCATACACTCACACCACACACACACTCACAACAATCACAACTCACACAACTCACTCACACTATTCACACTACTCACAACAACTCACACACTCACACGCTTCTACACTCAAAACACACTTCCACATACACACTCACACTCATCACACTCACACTAATTCACATCACTTACACACTACACTACACTCACACATCCACACACCTCACACCACTACCACATCTACACACTCATCACACTCACACACTTACATTAACACACACTACAACACAACACCAATCACACTACACACTCACACACACTCCAACTCACACTCTAACACACTCAACATCACACACTACACACTAACACTCACACATTTTTCTCACATACTAACACTCACACTTCACACCTTTAACATCACTACACTCAGTATATAAACAAAGTCTCACATTTACACTCACACATATACCACAACTATTAAACAACACACAGTCACACACTCACACACTACACTCACACACTATACACTCACACACTCACACATTCACACACTCACACACTCACGACACTACACACTCACACACTCACACTCACTCACACACTACACCACACTCCACATCACATCACACACTACACGACTCACACGCTCACACACGCTCACACACTCACACATTCACATTTACATTTACACCCACACCCACCTTGTCTAAATCGACAACAACAAGGCTTGTAAGTACCCGTCCGCGTAATGGCCAACCCACCGATCTTTTCGAACTGCTAGCAGATGAGCAGTATTTTAGGGTTATTGTCGAGGAAACAAATCGGTAAGCCAAAGAGATTTTTTTTTCTGAAAGAGTAACGGAACACTTGTGTATTGAGTGTTTGACGTGATTTAACTGTGCCTCTCAACGCTAATGTTATTTTGAAATTTAAGAGTTCGTAATTATACAATAACAGTTTAGTTTAATTTGTCGAAAGTGAATATTAAACAACGGAACGATTTTGTGCAGAATGCCTTCGTATGGGAATTAGTTAAAGTCTGTGATTATGAACGTAAATGTTGTGAAAAAAATAATTGTTGAAATCATAATTTCTAAGCTTTATGTGAAACTGATGATCAACTCTTTTTATGAAACGTCACAAGCTTGTGTAACGATTAAGCTACATATTGACTTAAGTTGTATGGAAATGTTACATATGGTTTCATGTGCAGATTTCGCAATGTCATTATTTATCATTTATGTTGACTTGGTTTTACTGTATTACGTAGAACATCGAGTTAACGATCTTGCTTCACTTCCACAGCTTCCAAATTATGTTTATGTTATAAACTATAGGTATGTTTTAAATCTTAGATTATCTTGTTTAAATTGTTACAATTTCAGATATTAACATGGACAGGCATTAATCGTATCATTTTGCAGATATAAATATGCCTTTTCGAAGACCGAAGTCTCTTCCGTCCTTTGCAATTTATTCTACTCATTGACACACATCTGAATTGCTCGAAAGATTCGATTAAATTCAACAGGGTTTATTAAATTTTTTGATATATAACAATACTTACAGATAAAATAATGCAAAGTACACTTAATATTAGATAAGATATACAAAGTTTCGTGTTAGTGTTGTGTGGCTGTTGAGTTGTATGATATTGATGGTATGCCTGTTGACATCTTGTTTTGTAGTTTGTTGGTTTAAAAAAAAAGATCGTCATGTGGGTGTTGTAGCTACTGGAGTTGGTGCTGAATTAAAAGAAAAACGTATAAGTTCAGTCGTCGCAATTACCTGCACAACGATAGCGGGGCTGTTATTGTGTAGTAGTAGGATGGAATTTCTGTACCGTGAGGCGGGAGATATGGGAACTGTGGGCATTTGCAGAAGTTGGCCGGGTGCTCAACACAGCATATCACGCGCTTAGCCCGGATGGTACGGGGTTTAGTGCATTCGCTGGAGTGGTGATTTTCTGCGCGCTTGCTACAGCGTGCCGCCGCTCTACGACAACGTTGTGCGTGACGGAATCCCTGACACCAGTAACGCTGCCCGATGCCGAATTTCCGGCTCAACTGTTCGATGATGATACGAAGCCGAACCACGTATTATTCCTGCCGAATCCTACTTACGTTCTCTTCTGCTGGAAGCGTCACCAGCAGAAGCGGGACAGGTCGCTCTTATTTATTCGTCCTGAAACAAGGAATATGATTAATGTCGAGCTTGTGCAACTCGGAGTAAACGACGCTCTTAGGGATTTCTACTGGTACTCCCTTTCGGACAACCTTCAAGGTAGATTCACAGAGCAGCTAATTATATTTTTTCCGTAGCATATTAATTTTTTTTGAAGATGTTCGATATTGAAGAAGGGAATTTAGACAATTCTCTGGCCGAAATCGATGGGGAAATAGATGACCGGAAAGTGGGATGGATATACCACTAAAATAAAGATCTAGAACAGGAGGCCATAAAATATGGATTATTACCAATCGGAACAGTAAATCACCTGCGCCGAAGGATCACCGCCTACATTATAAAAGGAAAACGCTCCCCTCTGCCGCTGATTGACATCCAGCCTCCGCCATGCACTATAATTCCGGAATTGCGCGTGCCCCGACCCATACTTAAATGTTACCAATGTTAACAATATACAACTAATTTAAATAATACAATGTTCTATTCCACAACAAACAATAATCCAGCTCCGTCTAATTATTATTATAACCGGCAACCGAAAATAAGAGTCAAGGACTGGAACATCTCGTTTAGTGGCCGAGAGAATCCAGTTTCATCGCTAGAAAGGTTAAACGAGGTGCATCATTTTCAATACAACGCAAATGGTGTAAATTTTAATAATGGAGCTGTAAGAGGAGAAGCTTGCAATCTTATTCTGTTTGCACACCAAAATTACAGTAGCGCCGCCAAACAAGGTTCAACCAAAAATAAAATTATGTACAACCGCAAAATAAACAATAACAAAATAAGCTCGTTCTATTTTGCTCCCGTTGTGGAAAATATGTCGAGAAATTGTCTGTGTTTGAATCAAAGAAACGCTTTCTGAATTCTCAATAAAAAGGAGTGAAAATAAAAATGTTATTGCATTAGCTGGCACCGGTGCAATAATTACATTCGTAAGTGATACGGCAGCTAAAGTGTTATCCCAAGTTGCACAATTACCAAAATTTGTGAAGGCTAACGGAATAAATAGCCAAACCGTAGAAATTAGACAAGCTTTTTATACCAAATCTAAAACTTTAAATACCAATATTCGACATCTAGCTAATCATGTTCCAACTTTGGCATTTGAAGTTTTATTAGGAATGGATGTTTCATCCAAGTTTAGTTTGCACTTTAATATGAAGTCAGGAGTAGTAATGGGACACCTTCCGCCATCTTGGATTTTGACGTCACAAGACCGCCACGTGGGGGACCGGTTTTTCCACCCTTATTTTTTACTCGCTTACGTGTAGGACGTGTTTTTTCACCCCTATTTTTGCACATCCACGTGTGAGACCGCATTTTCAACACTAATTATTTTTTATATACCCTCGTGTGAGACCGTATCCTTTCTTTTCGAAGGCCCTTTTCAACCCTAATTATTTTTTACCTTCTTACGTATAGGACGTGTATTTTCACCCCTTTTTTTACACACCTACGTGTGAGACCGTATTTTCAACCCTATAGGTCAACCCTAATTATTTTTTACTCGCTTACGTGAAGGACCGTATTACCCTTCTTTTTATTATTATTTCTTTTGGGGGTTAAACCTTATGGCTGTATTAAGGACCTTTTGACAGCTAGGACTTTTGCTAATGTGAGGACTGGGGGTGGGGGTTGGTCTTGGCTTGGGGCTGTATTTAGGGGTGGGGGTTGTATGTAGAACTAGGGTTGGAGCTTAAGGCTAGTCATGGGGTAGGGTTGTTTTCTGGTAATTATCTTTAGCCTTAATTAAGGTCCTTTTGGTTGCAACCCCTGGAGATTAGGCAATTGTGCATGCTCTATTAAATCCTATCTTGTAAGACACGTTCTCTCTCTCTCTCTCTCTCTCTCATGGCTCTTTCTCACTCACTCACATGCAAACAAATTAATTAACAATCAACCAACCTTTTAAATCCTATCTTGTAAGACATGTGTAGGGTTTCGCTCTCTTTCTCTCTCTCTCTCTTTCCCACTCACTCACATGTAAACAAATCAATCTCAATCAATCAACCAATCAAAACGAATAAAATGGGGATCATAACTTACAACCACACTCATATAGGTAACGGTAATAAAACGGCATGCTTAATGGTAGCTGATCATACCCTTCTCTCCCTCTTTCTCTATCTCACACATGACTCTTACCCAAAACAAAGCAAACAAACAAAGCAATTAAGTAATTAACCAGATAAATCTCAAACAAATCAATTAACAATCAATCAGCCAAATCAATAAAATGGGTCATAACTTACATTCGCATTGTTATAGGTGACGGTAATAAAACAATAACAGATTTAAGGTTTTTATTATCGATGTTAAAAAATAGTAGTTTTACCTGCATTGGGTTGAAGTATCATCACTGTATATATATATATATATATATATATATATATATATATATATATATATATATATATATATATATATAGACACACACACACACACACACACACACACACACACACACAGATCCCAGGTATCCAAGGCAGTTATTATTTAAAAAAGGTATGTATCAGCTGTAATTAAACATGTACATTTAAATAAATAAAAAACAAAGACTAAATCGTACCCGCTAATTCTGCACTGAAAACAAATTTTTAGAGGCATGATTCACATGTACTCAAACAACTGATTTCTGTTAAACATATGGCAACACTAAAAATAACTCCCTGTTTTACGTTTACACGTATAATAGCTATTAAAGTTTTTCCCGTAATTTAATTTTAGAAAGTAAAAGTACTCATACTGTATATGTAAAAACCTTTAATACCTAATCAGCACACATATATTTTTTTAACGATATATAGCAAGGATGACCAATAGGTCATTAATGTTTTATTATTAGGGGTTGTTCTGATGATGTACACACACACATAGTTTATATTAAGTATAAACAAATATCGTCTTGGTATTATAAATAAATAAAACAACAACAGTTTTCAAAGGGTAATTTATATTGCACATAGACGCAAGTTGCTTTTAAATAATGATCGATTACGCTGTTAAGGTCACAGTATCTACAAAATGAAATAAAACAGATTGGTACACACTATCAATATTAGGGGAAATCATATACAAAAATGTAAAAATACCGGGATTGACAATTTTAAATTTAAAAAAATTTACATTCAAAACACAAATATTTTAAAAATTTTGCTAACGCGGAAATTACTTTTTAAATAATTGAATCTTCAGGTTACGTAAAAACTCATTAAACAGTGATTACACATTAAATACATTTAAAATATGTAACCTTTATACTACGTCTATTATTACATAGAGATGGGATTATTCTTAAATTTAATTGATTTCGATAGAGCTCTGGAAATACTACAACCGTTCGAAATCTTGCTACTTCTCTTGATATCAAAAAAGCTATACTAGCGATACATTAAGTAAGCATAATAGCGGATACAGCTACATTGCTAACGATGATTGATGTTTTTTGCATGAGATTTTTGAATGAGACAGCCTCGCAGGTATTTTTTAAGAAAAACTATACACATCTCATGAGATCAAACGAGATTTTTTGAGATACAATCTCCTCATCGTCTGCACCTGGAACGATTATATCGTAAGTAGCTAATAACCCTAATAGTTTATCAGACATTATTACATGGACACGAGGTTAGCCCTAAATTAACTGGTTTCAACGCTGCTCTGGGAATGCTGCACACACTTAAAATCTTTAAGTTCGTTCGCAGAAGTTGTACCGTATTCATTTCCTTCAATTTTATCTGCAATCAGCGTCGAGACTGTAGTATGTTTTCTAATACATAAACAGAATCTTCAATACTGTGATGCGTGTAGTAGCAAAACACATTAGCTAGTTAGTTTCACCTCTATATTATCTTACATGCAAGCCTGACCTTATCATAAATACACCTGTCAAAAAAGCTAATTAAACATAACTCAACGGACTGGGCATAGCAGGCATCGTTTCCAATTACAGCTTTTTAGCCACCACAATAGTGCCTACAACTACATACAATCGGCTAGCACTGCTTTAGCATGAGGATCAAACGAAAAAACACACATGCACGCACGCACGCACGTACACACGTACGCATGCACGCAAGCTAGCACTGCTTTAGCACGAGGATCAAACGAAAAACACGTATGCATGCACGCACGTAGCACGCAAGTTAGCACGCGGGCACGTACGCACTCCCGCACGCACGCACGTAAGCTCGCACGTTCGCACGCACGCTCGCAAGTACGCACGCGCGCACGCTAGCTCGCACGTACGCTCGCACGCACGCACGCTTGCACGTACGCACGCTCGCACCTACGCACGCTCGCATGTACGTACGTAATCGATCATTATTTAAAAGCAACTTGCGTCTATGTACAATATAAATTACCCTTTGAAAACTGTTGTTGTTTTATTTATTTATAATACCAAGACGATATTTGTTTATACTTAATATAAACTATGTGTGTGTGTACATCATCAGAACAACCCCTAATAATAAAACATTAATGACCTATTGGTCATCCTTGCTATATATCGTTAAAAAAATATATGTGTGCTGATTAGGTATTAAAGGTTTTTACATATACAATATGAGTACTTTTACTTTCTAAAATTAAATTACGGGAAAAACTTTAATAGCTATTATACGTGTAAACGTAAAACAGGAAGTTGTTTTTAGTGTTGCCATATGTTTAACAGAAATCAGTTGTTTGAGTACATGTGAATCATGCCTCTAAAAATTTGTTTTCAGTGCAGAATTAGCGGGTACGATTTAGTCTTTGTTTTTTATTTATTTAAATGTACATGTTTAATTACAGCTGATACATACCTTTTTTAAATAATAACTGCCTTGGATACCTGGGATCTGTGTTATATATATATATATATATATATATATATATATATATATATATATTATATATATATATAATATATCAGTGATGATACTTAACCATCAGGTAAAACTACTATTTTTAACATCATAATAAAAGCCTTAAAACCTGTTATTGTTTTATTACCGTCACCTAAACAATGCAGATGTAAGTTATACCCTTTTATATTGCTGATTGTTTGTTAATTATTGGTTTAGATTTATGGTTAATACTTAATTAGCTTTGTTGTTTGCTTTGTATTTGGTAAAGTCATGTGTGATAAGAATAGGAGATGAAGGGTATGATCAGCTACCATTAATGCATGCCTGTTTTATTACGTTACCTATATGATTGGTTGTAAGTTATGATCCCATTTATTACGTTTTGATTCGTGATTGATTGGATTGATTTGTTTACATGTGAGTAGTGGAGAAAGAGAAGAGAGAGAAGAGTAGAATAGCCCTTAACATGTCTTTATTACGTTTAAAAGGTTGGTTGTAATTAGTGTACCATTATTATTCTGTTTTGATTGGTTGAGTTGAGTGAGATAATGACATTGTTTATGATGAGATGAGAGAGAAAGTGTCTAAAGATAGGATTTAAGAGCATGAACATTCCTACTCAGTGCAACAGGTACCTTACATAGGTAAAGATAATTACCAAGAAATACAACTCTGATGTTAAGCTTAACTTTAGTTTACATGACACTAAATATGCAAGCAAGACCAGACCAGTCTCACAAGTAGAGAAGTCCTGTCTGTCAAGATAGGTCTTAATAAGCCATAGGTTTAACCCAAAATAATATAATAAAAGAAAGGTAATAGAGTATTCACGTAAGCAGTAAAAAACTTAGGTTGATCTATAGTAAAATACGCTCACACGTAGTGTTAATACAAAGTGAAAATACACGTCCATACGTAGAGTAAAAATAATTAGGGTTGAAAAGGGCCTTCGAAAAGAAAGGATACGGTCTCACACGAGGGTATATAAAAAATAATTAGGGTTGAAAATGCGGTCTCACACACGTCCTACACGTAAGCGAGTAAAAAATAAGGGTGGAAAAATCGGTCCCCCACGTGGGCGGTCTTGTGACGTTAAAATCCAAGATGGCGGAAGGTGTCCATTACTACTGTCAGGGAATTTGTTTTTAGAAAATAAAATTGTACCTCGAGTGGAACGTGAAACCAAACCAGCTTCTTTCATTAAGTGCTCTGCTTTAAGCTCTTTAACTAAAACCGAACTTACCAAATTAAATTCATTTATAGAAACCGAATTAATCCACTTCCAAACAATACTAGGCACATATAGCTCATATTCGTCTCCCGTAGTATTAGTTAAGTAAAGAGACGGAAAACCGATATTTTGCATTGATTTTCAAAAAATCAATGACATTCTTATTAAAGATGCGTACCCTTTCCTGTTTATAAACCATATCTTAGATAAAAAATTACCTCCCGTAGTTTTAGTAAAGAAAAGAGACGAAAAACCGAGATTTTGCATTGATTTCAGAAAAAATCAATGAAGTTTATATTAAGGATGCGTACCCTTTCCCGTTTATAAATCATATCCTAGATAAGTTACGTCGAGCCAAGTACATATCCAGTATCGATTTAAAAGATGGATACTGGAAAATACCGTTAACGAAACTGTTAAAAGCAATTATTGCTTTTACTGTACCGACAAGCGGACTATTTCATTTCAGAGTTATGCCTTTTTGTTTACACTCTGCTCCTGCTACTTTTCAACGATCGCTATATAATATAATCGGACATGAGCTCGATCCGCATGCTCTGGTATACCGAGACGATATAATCGTTCTAGGAGGAATCTTCTCTGAACAATTAAATAATTTAAGAGAGGTTTTCCGCGGTTTGCGACTAGCAAATTTAAAAATTAACGCCGCAAAGTGCAAGTTCAGCCGCAATTCCCTAAAATATATAGGACATGTAGCTAGCAATGGGAAAATACAAGCCGACTCCGATAAAATTGCTGCTATACAGCAGAAGACACGACCACAAAATATAAAAACACTGCGACAGTACTTTGGTGTCTGTCCGTGGTTTCGACTTCTTATCGAAGACTTTTCAAAAATAGTAGCACCGTTAACAAAACTACTACATAAAAATTTACGATGGCACTGGAAAGACGAACAAGAAACCGCTTTTAATCAATTAAAAACCGCCCTTGCATATGCACCGATCCTAAAATATCTGGATGATTATCCTTTTATTTTACAAACCGACGCATCTGAAATAGGCCTTGGACCGCATTAATTCAAAAAACTAATAATACCGAAAGGGTAATAGCTTAAGCTAGTAGGACGTTAAATCGAGTAGAAAAAAATTATTCCGTTATCGAATAAGAGTGTCTTAGTATTGTATGGTCTATTGAAATTTAAATCTTATTTAGAGGGATACCGTTTTACAATTCTTACCAATCATCAGTCACTCAAGTGGCTGAATTCAATAAAATCACCTGCTGGTCGTCAGGCCAGATGGGGGTGTATTTACAGCAATATGACTACGTAATTAAATACCGAAAAGGAGCGCTTAATAAAGTAGCTGATGCATTATCTCGCAATCCGCTTCCAGCGTAAAGTAATGAGGTACTACCAGATTGACCCTGGTTATGTTAATAAACTTTGTGAAGTAGAAAACTGTGCGGAGGTTTTTCGTGATTATTGTATTAAAGAAGGCAAGCTTTACCGTCATTTTCATATAAATACTGTTAAAGAAGAGTTAGATAGCGAAGCTTGGAAACTATGTACTCCAACCGCAGACCGTTTTCAAATTATTAAAGAAAATCATGATTTACCAACCGCTGGGCACTTAGGTATCACAAAAACTACAAACAAAATTACACATTTTTATTACTGGCCCAGAATGGATAAAGATATTAAAGAATATGTCCGTAAATGTGATTCTTGCCTAAAATATAAAATTTCACAATTACAAACCGCAGGTAAAATGAATATGTATCTAAACTGTGCACTGTAGGACGTCATAAGCACAGATTTACTAGGGGCCCATTACCCCATTCAATAAGATCACCAATATTTCGTTGTATTTCAAGACAGATTCACAAAGTGGGTTTGCGCGAAAGCACTCCGAAAACCAACCGCTACCGTGCTAAGCCAAGTACTATATGCCGAGGTAATAATAAAATTTGGTACACCGCCTATAATAATTACCGATAATGGAACTCAATACGACAGTAGAGTATTCAAAGATTATTCTCAGACTTAGGAATTTTTCACCATCTTACCCCTATTTATATGTCTCAAGCGAACCCCGTTGAGCGCATGAACCGAACATTAAAAAGTACGATTGCTCAATTTTGTGAGAATAAACACCGACCTTGGGACAAACACATTAAAGAATATACATTTGTATAGTTTAGGAAAGCACAGGATTTTGTACGGCCGTGAATTAAAATTTCCTAACAAATATATCCGTAAGAATGAAACCATCCCGGGTGAAAACGTATAAATAAGCCGAACCGATATAATTAATTATAATGCCCGTTTAGAACAGCTGCAAGAAATGTTTAAATCAGCCCATAAGTATTTATCTAGATTACACAAGCAACATCCGCTCTCAAACGCACCGTTAGGTATTGTCGCAAAACATGCACCAAAATTTGTAGGCCCGTGTGTAATAACAAAAGTTTTATCACCAGTAGTACTTAACCTAAAGAATCTCGCAACGAATCAAAAGATCAACAGAATCCGTGTAAAAGATCGGAAGCCGTGCAACGCCAATTAAACATCAAACTAAATATTTTAAATCAGAAATAATTATGTTTTAGATATACCGTCACCGTTCTATACAAACCAAAAAAAGTAGATTATGTAAGTACCGTCAGTAGTGTAGCAGGCAAGTACTTGATCCGAGCGTCCTCCAAAGTACTTGACCTCAAGGATACGTCCTTGCACTTAGCGAGCCATCAGATCATTCTTATGGGTGACTTATGTCCCTTTTACCTATCCTTATCCTTACCGTCCGCCAAACCCACCGTTTAGTTTAGTTTAGTTATAAGCCCGAAATGTTAACATGAGTCGTAGATGTGATCCGAACCAACTGGGAAAGCCCAAACTACACGCAGTAAGATGATGCCAGAAAACCGATTTACAAAAGTTGACACCCGAAAACCGTATTAATGACCACTAGATCATAGTGTAAGTTGTTTTAATCTTGTCATTTATATTCAAATACCGCCAAATTCATGCATAAATGTGTCCGAAAAAAACCAACTTCACCGCACTTATACCTGTTATATTATCATCTTAATTTAAAGAACATCTTCCGGTTAATAGTTTATTTTTTGTGCCTGATAAAATAAAGTTTAAGTTCAAGTTCAACAAGTTTTGCTAAAATTTGCATGATACATAACAATATATAGGATTTACAATACGTATTACAAGATATAATATTGTACAATAAAGCAAAATAAGTAATAATGTATTGTGTATTGTTGGTGGTGCGCTGCTCACGATTATTCATCCTATTTAACGCGTGGATTGCGTGGTTGTTGGGATTCGTGATTGTGTGTAATGCCCGTTGACATTTTCTTGTTGAGATTTGTGGTATTTCCAAAAAAAAGCGTTGTAGTGGTGATGCTGTTGGTGGTGTGGTTGTTGTGTGGACTGTCCTGTTGTCGATCGGTTGTGGTGATGTTAATGCCCTGCGTATCTGAAATAAATAGAAACATGTGTTAGTTGTGTGAATACATTATCGGTGTTAACAGAACAGAATTAATAAATTATCGATAATGTATACTTAGCATGATTAGTATGATTATCCGAAAAGAGCAACCACCTCTGAACCGTACGTGAGGATCACTCCCCACAAGTCCATCGCAGTTTGCGACTGAACGAGCGCCGTTGCCACCTTGCGGATGACAGGTAGGGCATTCTCCATATCGAGACCTCCGAGGAGACCCGATATGGCGTCGAACCATAAGGCGGGTTGGGCAGGCTGGGTAACGACAGCGGCGGGAGCCGTCCTCGGTACTTCCGCCTTCTCAACCTTGCTTTCTGTTGCTGGGGCGTAACAGACGCCGGTCCGGGTTGAAGAGTCGCCGCCGTCGGCGGTCTCCTCTTAGGTAGCTGTTGCCATTCCGCTTTCATCCATTGTGGAAGCCGAAGGAACTTCGGGCAGCCCCTGTAGCTAGCGGAGTGGTCCCCATCGCAGTTAACACACTTAGCCCGGCCTGTACGGAGTTTCGTGCACTCATTGGAGTGGTGATCTCCGGCGCACTTTGCCCAGCTTGCGTGACGGAAACCTTGACACCGGTGACACTGCCCGATGTCAGATAAAATAAGAGGAAATGGCCACCGTTACAAAAATAAGGAAATTTTTTTTTTTAAAGAATTTCAGTTTGCTTTATTTTAAAAAAATAGGAACACTTAATAGTAGGACATTTAGTTTTATATATTTTTTTCCAAAAAGAATTTCAATTTTACTTTTTTAAAGCCGTTAATACTAGCTTAGGATAAGAAGTTTTATTTTTTTTAAGAAAGGATTTTAGTTTAAATTATTTTTTAGTATTAATACCGTTTTGATGGAAGTAATCCAACTTTTTTTTATTATTTTTTTAAAGTAATCGGGGAGACTAGTTTTTTTTCTTTTACTTTGCTAGTAACAAACCGTAATTAAGTCCGTCAAGCAATTAATTATGCACCGTTTCATACTAATAAGAGTAGAATTAAGCAGAACAAATCATTATATTCTGACCCACAATGAAGGTCAAATGAATATACTGGTAAGGTTTAGTTTTTCAAAATAAAATTGTTTATGATAAACAAAAATCAAAAAGATCTAAGAGATTGCCGTTAATTATAAATAGAGCTTTCCTTTTTTATTCAAAAATTAGGGATTGATAAATAACAATTTAGTTTGTAGTAAAACGCGCATTTTAAATGGAAAATTACATTCAAAACCTTTTATATTAATATTAGTTAGAGATAAGCAAACTGTAGCATTCAAAAACAGAATTTAGAATCCGATCAATATAATTAAGAGAGTTTTAAATTAATAAAACAAGTTATAATTAACACCATCCATATAAAATTGAATAATTTATTTCTTGGAAAATTGCATTGTTAAATAACATTTTAGATATAAATAATTAAAGTTAATGAATTCCAACTACAATGGAATATTGTAATCTCGTTCCCATTGCGTAAAAGAAGCTATTTTAATAATATATTCAAATCGTTAACATATGTGCTAGAAGCAATCGACTTCTGTAAATTTTGAGTTATAATTAGACAAAAACGTCCGTAATTATTAATTAAAACATCCTGCAGAATAAGTATTTTTGTTACCAGAAACCGGCAAAACTTGATATCAATTGTTCCGTTATTTCACAAATAATAATTTTAGCATGACGAAATAAGTATTGATTCAGTGATTGATTTAATATTAATTAAAACAAAGTGTTACACTACTGCCTCATCGAGGAAAACCTAGAATTTCCAGCTTCCCCTCTTTTAATATTTCATACTCTATATAGGGAAGAGCCATAGCCAAATATTTATGTTTTTCGTTCTCTCGTTCTCACTGCAATAAGTAGACAGTCGAAAATTGAATTTGATTGATGAGTATGAGATAAAGCGTAGCTTAAAATTGATTAATCTAATTAAAGTTAATAGATACGTGCTGTACAAGTGCATTTTAATTTGTTGTAATACAAGTAGTAAAAGTGGCTTCGCTACTGATAACCGCTAATTTAACTGAGAACCGTGGAAATTAAACTCAATTAAGAGAGCTCGTATTTATTAAGGATCATTCATCTTTCATCCATCATTGGTGAAGGATCTTGTTTGTCAAAGTGACTTGTGACCTTTGTCAATTACCGTATCCCCCGTCCGTCCGAATTAATTTTGTTTTATATACATCTTCTACCGCAGGATAAGACCCTGAATATTATCCTCCACTGAGAGACCTGGAACAGCCGTTTGTAAGCAGTATACTTTCAGGATTGGATTAAAAGACCGCCTGGAAATTATATTATCCTTGTTGTCCGGGCTGTTACGAGGATCCCAAGGCAAGTATAACTGCGACGGGATCCCTTGCGGGACTGAGATGTTGCTTGATGTTGGTGCACCTTGAAATGGCAAGAACTTTTGTGTCGCTCGACAAAGTGGCAACATGGTAGCTCTCTGGCTTAAGCTTTTTACTAGGCATCGTAAACAACGATGCTGGTGGAGGCTGGTCGACTTAGTTTGTGACGCGTCTAACCTACCACGTCACATAAAAAAAGGTAGAAAGGGAGAGATTATTTTATATAATATATTCTTATTATACTATTCTATAATGGAGAAAGAAGCAAGGCTGCGAACTCAGTCGAACGATAGCTAATCGTAGAGCACCTTGTTGGCGTGGGTAGTTTTGGACTGTTGATAACCGGTATAATTGGTAAATGATTAGGTTAGTGAATGAAAATGTAGTAAGAGTGATAAGGAAAGAATCAGAATTGAGCACCACTAGATTATAAATAAAAGAAGGAAAAGGGAAACTTATTATTTCCGAAGAGAGGCCCTGTAAAGCTTGAACCAGAGAGAAGAAGCACACCGGGTAAATAAACAGCAGTTCCCTCAGTAACCTTAGTTTATTTCAAACCTTCAATTAATAGACTAGATACGCTTAAATTTAAGTTGTCCCTAAAAGGACTAGACAAGTTGTATAATAGCAATTTGAATGTTTAGTTTTCCCCAAAACAATCAAACGTTACATAATAATAATAATTTGATTTAATTTTCCCCAAAATGACGAGACCAGTTACGCATACATACAGAGCATGCAATTTATCACAAGTACACGATTCTAATGGTAATTTATTTAAGCGTAGTTACACTACTGTTTCCCCTATGAAATTATAAATTTCGGATGTAAATAAGTACCTATACCAAAAATATAACAGTTGACTGCCAATAAACCTTGACGAGGGGAAGTCGCGATATTCGAATCTTCAACAAAGTATGAATTGAGCAATTATTAGAAATTAACTAATACCCCTCTTGGCTCGTTGAAAGATCTTTCAAAATGTTAACCTGAGAAAGGAAGATTCACATTCAGCCGGTGAAATTTCAATTTAGAAAGGATCTAGTTTAACTTGCCTTTGCTTTACAAAACTACCCATAATAATAAACACTTCATTTACGTATATTTTTGGAGAAGCCCGTTCAGTTCACACTTGACCTCAGTATTAACTGAAATAATACCCAAACAGTGAAAAATTAGGTCGTGTATAACCTGAACACTCGCCTCCACAGTTTAAAAATTGTACTTAAATCTAAAAGACTGAATTTAAAAGCAACACTGTATTCCGCGCTAAAGTTTGACGTAATAACACAAATTGGGCAATTAATACAACAGGTATGACTCATCAATTTATTTTATGTTACTGCACATCCGGTAGCACTATAAATAGCAACTCCCCAAAATCATGAAATGGACGTTAAACGCTAATACAGAACTGATTGTGGTGTATGCAATTTCTGTTATAAACAACCTAAATTAGATTATTCTAATCACCCAATGTCATCGTTAACGGTTCTATCAAATTATATCAGTTACCCAGAAATGAATTCTTTATGAAGTACGTACAAATTCTGGTAATTATTTTAACAAAGAAACTGTAGAAGACAGCTTCATAAACAAAGTTAGACAGTTTGTTCTAATTGCTATGGTATTGTTAGTTTAAACGCACGCACTTTTTATTTTGAAGAAACTGTGTCGATCACTGCTGAAGGCAGCTTACGAAATGTGACAGTTCATAAAGTAAACTCAGAGATAAAATTTATTAACACATACGATAATGGAATATTTTGACTTGGTTTGACGAATAGTTATACTTTTAGTCCTGGTGTGAATCAGCTTGGTCCTGGTTAATGAAGGAGAGAAGGTTTCAAGTCGTCACCCTTAGCGAGCGTACAGCCAGATTCCATCATCGTAACCATCAGAAATATATAACAGTTAGGGAGAATAAATATTTCCCGCGCAGCATAAGGTTAATTCCAGACAAACAATTTATCAACATCAGCAAGAAAGGACGCGCACAAGAAACCAAGGTAAAACAATACGCCAAAATAAAGGAACAAATCGAAGAGCTAGATCGCAAAGATATAAATCGAACCGATATGAATCGAAGAGATATCCATCGAAGAACGCCAAACATAAGGTAAGATATGTAATTGTAATTGATCTGATAACGTTTCTTTACCTCTGTAGACTAAAGGGGAGCTCTACGTGGTCTACTAACGCATATGGTTAATTTTCAGTTGTGAGAATAGCGATATAATGATTTATGGTATGTCGACACTAAACGAAATTTAAAAATTGCAAACGAAATTGAAGTAATGTAGATAGCTCACTCCTTGAGTGAAAACACGATACTTATATATCCGCCACAAAATAGCGATTACTAAATCTTACAAGATATAGAAATACACTTTTTTAAAGGAATGTATAGTTATCATATAGCATTGTAACGATAATTTTTGTTACAACTTTTGTATGTAAAAATAAAGTTCTCTTTTATATTCTATTTAGTATAAGTACTGTCCTACAGCGGTAATTCAGTGGAAGCAGCAGATAACTTTAAGTAAGTGATTTTGAAACCGACAGGAAAACCGTAGAAATCCCCCAGGTGGCACTACTATGTCAATTTGGACTTTTACATAGAATTTTTAATACAGTAAGTACAGAAAAGTATGAAATCAGTACTATTGAAGCAGATATTGATTAAACCGTTAAATGCAAATCTCCAAACTTTTAATATAAGTGTTATTTATAATACAGCAACTACAAAAAATAGAAAATCGACACTGCGTGCATGTTTGCTTGCTTGGTTGCGTGTGTTCCTCCTTTCGTGCGTGCGTCCAAAGATGATTAGGAACTTTTTGATGAAATTGTGTGCATTAAAAGATATACAAGTAGTAAAAATTTAATAAGTGGAAAGAAGTTTCTGTTTCTATTGACAAACAGTGGGTCAAGTTTTTCATCCACTTCAAGAGTGATATACCACATAACAACATATTAAACATTTCTGAAATGTGCATGTATATATGAGCGTATGTTGATGTATTTTAATGAAATTTTCAGAAACAATGTATTTTATTCCTATTAATAAACGCTGAAAATTTCATCAACATAGAAATATTGTTAACGATAATAATTCGTCGACCCTCCTATGTTTCCACCACATTCAGCCAGCCGATTAGGCATAGTTGAAATGAGTGAATCTATACTAATCTGAGGTACACTATCCCACGCTCCTAGAATCCGTTGTTGAAGGGCATCTACATTGTTTGGATGTGACTGAAGATCATTTATTCTCCGTCCTACCACATCCCATAAATGTTCGATTGGTGATAAGGCACAAACAAAGCAATGGACTATATGATCTGAACCCAAAAGATCGAATTCTTCGATACGTCGATCGTAAGGACATTTGATGATCAGTTAATTCTCTCCAACTATCACCAGTTTCCCTTGTTGATGAAAAATGATCCCGAAGAGCTGCAAACCGAATAGCACGATCTTCACCATCAGTGCGCCTAGGACGAAACGTCGCCATTCTTTTCTGACTATCTTCGACAACATAAGGACATTGTGGCAATACTGCTTCCCACGCTAGCGACAATATCACGAATTGATAATTCCGGCTTCCCGTAGACTGATTATTCTGCCACGATCAAACTCGGTTAACTGATGGAAATTTGCACGATGTCGTACAGGAGGCATTATTTCAACTTTGATGTGTTTACTTATTAAGATTACAAATATGCACACTTAGTAACTAATGTCAAATGAAAAGAAAGAGTTTTTGTTTCATTGTCGACGATTACTTGATTAATCTTTATTGTACCTTACTGAAATTATCACCGTCTCTCAGTAGGAATAAAATACACATTTTCTGAAAATTTCATTTAAATACATCAGCGTTTACTGGGAGTTCATTTATTTATGGCGGCCAGTGTATATAGTTGCAAGATTTGTCCCAACCTTATGTTGTTCCAAAACAAATAAAAACGTGTCATATGTGGGATTTTCAGTACTTAAGATGAATTGCCATCATGCTGCACCAAGTATAACCTATGCTCATAAAAAGGTATACTGAATGAGGTGAACGATTAAAGTGCATTAGTTCCTTGGATGTAATTTGCAACCGAAAATTTCAGTTACATCACATAGGTGGATTGATACCGTACTTACCGTAAAAATAGTTTAATTCTGAAAAACGTATGTCAATATAGTTACGACTTCTTGAGCAAGTTTATATCTACGCGATAAAAAAAGCTTTAGATAGTCTCATAACTGTATTTATGAAAAAACATAGCGCTAAGTGGTCAACTAAGATAATAAATAAAAATCATTTTAGCTTCCCTTATGTGTGGTACCACAAAGTTTTAATTAAAAACCATTGAAGACCCGTTAGGAAAATTGAAATGAGTTAACCTGGTCACTATACGTTGTCATGGCAATGGTTGCTGCAACAATTGTGTTCATGACAATTTTAAGTGATCTAATTAACCCGGTTTATTTGTCGTAATGTCTTAAATCTCGCGATATGCACAAATGAATAGGTTGAATTCATAATTTACATAAAAAATTGCTATCAGGTTTTATTTAAAATATTACAAAACAAGGAATAAGATTGTTCAAGGGTAAAGAGTTCTAATTCCATTAATATCATCTTGATGAAGCCGAGTCCAAACACTGTATGTTGGGTACATGACTGCACCGTAAATGTTTGAATGACCCAAGCCCAAAGAATGTCCCAATTCATGTAGAGCAACACTGAAGAAATCAATGTTACCGTTATGGCCACCCAAGTCCCATGATTCGTCGTTATCAAAATGAATGTCACCATCTTGTGGGAAGAAAGCATGAGCTAGAACGCCAGAAGGTCCATCAAAAGGATATCTGAAATACCTGAATGGTTAGTACATAATAACCAAGTACAACAGAATACGTACGGATCACCGTGACTGCCTGATCCAAAATAGGAGACAATATCAGCGGAATTTACGTCAGAAACTCTGGTAAATCGTAGATTCACTTGAGCTGCCCAAGTGTCTAAGGCTTTTTGCATGTTGGTTACAACTTGATCGAATGTTAAGTCTGATGTAATTGTTCCAACACTAAAAAAGGTAGTTGTGAACCTAGAACAAGAGTTGTAGATTTGCCAGTACTTACTGGTAAGTAATATTTCTCTTATTCCAAGGTACTTGAGCATCAAATCGAGGTTGACCTCTGATAACATCTGGAACTCCGCAACGTGGTTTTTTGGTAAACTGCAATATAATTAAATAACTTGTTGATTTAATGTTACAGGATAATTACTTTCAGAGTAGCATCATCGATGATACCAGTTTCTGGGATGTGAGCAAGTTTTTGTAGCTTCTTAAGGGCATTAGATACAGTTCCACGATTATGAAGTTCAGATTCTCCCAAATAACCAAAACGGGTTAGATACTTAAGCTGAAATAACATTGTTTAATTTCATTCTTTATCGTATTTGTCATATAATTGTAGAGCAGGCTAGGTAAACTTACAACATAGTTTTGGTCTTCTAGGTTAACTGGAACACCAGCTGATCATAAAAAGAATAGAATATTACTTATAATAATTAATTTCAAAACTTGACTTTAAAATATTACCCGCATATGCGACTCCCAGAAGTACAACAAAGGCTAGAAGTTTCATAGTAAACTAATGCGTACTAATCTATAGTTCGTTGGTAAGAAGTATTTATATACAAAAAGTTTGTTATCTATTTGCATCATAAATTATGGTATATCTAAAAATATTCAAGTGGATTTCTATCAATATTGGTAATGTAATAGATTTTACACTTATGTGTTAGATAAATATCGTTAGAGACAATAGCGCCTTATCATAACTTAATTATCAACCCTGGTCAATATGAGAATAACAAATTCGAGTCAGATAAATCTACACGTCTTTTAGCAAGGGCACACACACGTTTAAGGACACACGCATGCACGCAATCAGGCATACACTCATGCACGCAAGCGCGCACGCACGCAAATAAGTACACACGAAAGCGCACACAAACACACGCGTGCACACAAATATACACACGCACTCACACTCACACGAACACGCACACGCGGACGCGCACGCACAGACATTTAAGGAACTTGAAAAAAAACCTCTCGTATAACATATAGTCATATAAATGCACCTTTGAACAAATGAGTACACTCTTCAATACGTAGCGTTGAAAATTATACTCAAGGATAATAAAAGATCATGATGCTTGCTAAAAGAATATGGCTAGAAAGACTTGTGATTAAAGTTGTTATTGCGTTTATTTCCCGTCTGGCCTAGGAAAATGTCATCACATCCCGTATCACTTAAAGTTTTAAACTCCTAATGTGTCCAAAAATCTAGTTTAATATGAAGTAACCTGTGCTTGTGATTGGTTTTTAATTAAACAGATATATTTATTGTTATACGGTGTAAAAGTATAAGGAAGAGATTGAAAATTTTGTTCATAGAAAATTTGAATTATTTTGTATGGCACCCTTGAGTATGTCGCAAAACTAAGGGCTACACTTTACATATGAACAACCCAAACAACAGCGACTCTTTAAACCAAACAGTCGTTATTTACACTCAAACATTAATTAATAAACCGACTTCAATCATTCCAGGTAGTGTGAGATAGTTTTCTCAAACATCGACATACCTTAAATGAAACAAAAACAAAACAAGTACTAACGTTCCGAAGAGTTCACCTGTGATTGATAATGTGCTTCCTTCCACACTATTTAAACTTTAAATCTATCAATAAGGATCACTGTCATATATGACAATCTTATGTGCATCTAAACCGAAAACAAAATATATTATCCTAAAAATTTGATGATGGGGTTGGTAGCACAAAAGTTTAACTAAATAGCATTTACTAAACCCATCTTTGAGATGCGAAGGTCCTGGCAATCCCATTCATATTAACTGAAAAGAGAATGTATCAAATACAGTTGGTACATGTAGATACCTAAAGTTCTTGAAATAACACTGCGACTAACCAAACAACGCTAGCGTCAGTATGAATAGAAAATCTAGAGTTAAAACAAAGAAAATAAGAACTATAGCTGAGGCGACGCGCACTTTAATTATTTGATTAGCCTTTTGGTTTGTGCAGTCTACTCATTATTTCGTTTATTCCTAAGTAAAGCTACAGTCAACTACAAATCTATGAATTTCTAGAAGACCTACAACATTGATATTTTTCTAATAGTGAGTTCAGCCTTTTTAATTCAAAAGGCCAAAGTATAAACATAGTATAACATTTATTTACATGTGCGATAATGGAGTATTTTGACCTGGTTTGACGAACAGTTATACTTTTAATCCTGGTGTGAATCAGCTTGGTCCTGGTTAATGAAGGAGAAAAGGTTTCAAGTTAGCGATCGTACAGCCAGATTCCATCATCGTAACCATCAGCCATATAAAACAGTATAACAGCATAAGGTTAATTCCACACAATCAACTTATCAACATCAACAAGAAGGGGCACGCACAAGAAACCAATGTAAAACAATAAGCCAAAATAAAGGAGCAAATAGAAAAGCTAGATTGCAAAGGTATAAATCGAAACGATACGAATCGAAGAGATATCCATCGAACAAGGCTAAAAATAAGGTAAGATATGTAATTGTAATTTTATCAGATAATGTTGCTTTACCTCTGTAGATTAAAGGCGAGCTCCACCTGGTCTACTAACGCGTATGGTTAATTTTAAGTTGTAAGAATAGCGATACAATGATTTATTGTATGTCGACACTGAACGAAATTTAAAAATTGCAAACAAAATTGAAGTAATGTAGATAGCTCACTCCTTTGGTGAAAACACGATACTTATATATCCGCCACAAAATAGCGATTAGTAAATTTTACAAGATATAGAAATACACGTTTTTAAAGGAATGTATAGTTATCATATAGCATTGTAACGAAAATGTTTGTTACAACTTTTGTATGTAAAAATAAAGTTTTCTTTTATATTCTATTTAGTATTAGCACCGTCCTACAGCGGTAATGCAGAGAATCCAGCAGATAACTTTAAGTAAGTGATTTAGAAACCGACAGGAAAACCGTAGAAATCCCCTAGGTGGCACTACTATGTCAATTTGGACTTTTACATAGAATTTTTAGTACAGCAAGTACAGAAAATTATGAAATCAGTACTATTGAAGCAGATATCGATTAAACCGTTAAATGTAAATCTCCAAACTTTTAATGTAAGTGTAATTTATAATACAGCAACTACAAAAAAATAGAAAATCGAGACTGCGTGCTTGTTTGCTTGCTTGGGTGCGTGTGTTTGTCCTTTCGTGCTTGCGTCCGTAGATGATTATGAACTTTTTGATGAAATTGTGTGCATTAAAAAATATACAAGTAGTAAAAAATTAATAAGTGGAAAGAACTTTATGTTTCTATTGACAAACAGTGGGTCACGCTTTTCAACCACTTCAAGAGTGATATACCGCATAACAACATATTAAAAATTTCTGAAATGTGCATGTATTTATGTGCGATGTTTATGTATATATATATATATATATATATATATATATATATATATATATACAGGGTGATCCAATAAGGGTGGCCACCGAATTTATCTTAGCAACCGCGCATCCTACATCATTGGGAAAAAAAATTATTGACAAACGTTGCTATGAGAAATCGTTGTAAAATATTTAGAAGTCCAAAAATCACCACTAGAGGGCGAAATTGGCAAGTGAATATAAAAAATCTTAAAAATTTGGGATTTAAGTATAACCAACGTATATGAAATATGCGATATTATTAATCGACGTATTTTTCGGTTCAAATTTTCTCAGAACAATTTTCACCTAGGTATTATAATAATAATACCTAGTAATAATAACAGCAAGATTGAGGTTATGAGTACAAAATATTTATTTGACCTTAATTTCGGATTCCGCCAACGCAATTTTACAACATATGCTTCATTGTACAGATAAATGTCTCCTCTTTTAAGTTTATTAAGAAATATTTTATATTAATTCTTTAAAAGAATAAAAAATTTGAAATAAAAGAAAGTTTATTTCTTTCGCACACTGAATGAAAAAGTTAAATAGTAACAGGTTATTTTTTATATCAAATTTAATAGACCGTTTAATGTAGAATGTAACTCTGAAAACCGGGAAAGGATATCATTTTCGGTTCAAAAGTTATAGCAGAAAATGTCCGATGAAACTGTTGAGAGTTCACATGTGAAAAAAAATTGATAAATATTATACCTAATATAAAAACTGTAGTTATTTATTGTCCAGAGTTTTTTCAATTAATACACTACAGCTGCGTCTATTTCTGCCCTGGGTATACTATTGACAGCGTTTTTTATTCTGTCAATCATATCTTCCCGAGTGTTTGGTCTATTTTGGTATACAATGGATTTTATTCTGCCCCATAAATAAAAATCCATGCAAGTCAGGTCAGGAGACCTAGGTAGGTAAAAAAACACACTTCCTCTACCTATCCATCTATCAGGAAATTGTTCATTTAAATATAGTCTCACGTTACGGGCAAAGTGAGCAGGACAGCCGTCTTGCTGCAGCCACATATTCCTACGAATACCCAAAGGAACGTTCTCCAATAAAACTGGCAAATCATATTGCAAGAAATGGTGATATATTGCACCTGTTAATACACCTTCAAAAATGTGCGGACCAATAATCGTTCCATTAATAATCCCACACCACACATTAACTGTCCATCGTTTTTGATGGTCCATTTCACGCATCCAGTGTGGATTGTTCTTGCTCCAATAATGCATATTGTGACTATTCAATTTTCCTGTATTACTAAAGAAAGCTTCATCAGTCCACAATATCTGCGATAAAATGTGAGGATTTTCACGAACCATTCCACGAAACCAATAACAATAATTTAATCGGGAGTCAAAGTCAGCTTCACTTAAGGTTTGATGTAGGACCATGTGGTATGGATGTAATTTATATTTTGCCAAAATTCTTTAAACTGTACCGTCTCGTTCAATTTCCCTAATACTAATATGAGGTACTGCGTGAACATACACAAGGGTATTAATAACGTTATCTAACGTACTAATACGTGGACGTCTCCTAATAGAGGAAATGGGTTGAACTTGTCCATGTCGCCTTAAACGACGAGCTAATCTGTAAAATACTCTTCTAGAATGATGCACTCGGAGTGGGTAACGCAATGTATATCCTCTGGATGCTATAACTGCATTTTCGCCGCATTGAAAATATATCGATATCATGTCGTAGGCTTCCTCATTTGTATAAGGCATTCTTCGAAATACTAATTTATTTAAAACGTTAGAAATATTATAACAATTAAATTCCTAGTTAGAACTTTCAAATAAAGACCAATAAAAACTAAAATTGACACGCAATCGACTATTATTCATTTAGTAGCAACATAATTTGTTTTTCTAAGGTTACTAGATTTCGATTTTTTTAAGACGCGCATAAGCCTGCTTCCCTATGTATGCGTAAGTTTGGGTCGAATGAAAACAAATATGAGTTCAGAATTCAAATTCCCGTCTTAAATACGTAAACTAATTGTGACTCGATTGGTTTTCGTTCATTACGGACCTGTATTTGCACACGTGAGGAAGCGGTCTCATATTTACATTTGTTAAATTTAATTAATTGATGTAAAGAATAAATTTATATTAGGTTTAATATTTATCAATTTTGTTTCACTTATTGAACAGTTTCATCGGACATTTTCTGCTGGACATCGTTAACAATAAATAACTACGGTTTTTATATTATGTATAATATTTATCAATTTTTTTTTCACATGTGAACTCTCAACAGTTTCATCGGACATTTTCTGCTATAGCTTTTGAACCGAAAAAGATATCCTTTCCCGGTTTTCCGAGTAACATTCTACATTAAACGTTCTATTAAATTTGATACAAAAAATTACCTGTTTCTATTTAACTTTTTCATTCAGTGTACGAAAGAAATAAACTTTCTTTTATTTTAAATTTTTTATTCTTTTAAAGAATTAATATAAAAATATTTCTTAATGAACTTAAAAGAGGAGACATTTATCTGTACAATGAAGCATATGTTGTAAAATTGGGTTGGCGGAATCCGAAATTAAGGTCAAATAAATATTTTGTACTCATAACCTCAATCTTGCTGTTATTATAATACCTAGGTGAAAATTGTTCTGAGAAAATTTGAAGCGAAAAATACTTAGATTAATAATATCGCATATTTCATATACGTTGGTTATACTTAAATCCCAAATTTTTAAGATTTTGTATGTTGACTTGCCAATTTCGCCCTCTAGTGGTGATTTTTGGGACTTCTAAATATTTTACGACGATTTCTCATAGCAACATTTGTCAATAAATTTTTTTCCCAATGATGTAGGATGCGCGGTTGCTAAGATAAACCCGGTGGCCACCCTTATTGGATCACCCATTATATATATATAAATATATATAAATACATATATATATATATATATATATATATATATATATATATATATATATATTATTATGTGTGTGTGTGTGTGTGTGTGTGTGTGTGTGTGTGTGTGTGTGTGTGTGCGGGATCCAATACCGCCACGGAAAGGATTTTTTCTGATAATATGAACAAAATTTGGACCAACGAAAAAACTAGTCTTACTGTAAGCACAGAGTAAACGCTGATGTATTTTAATGAAATTTTCAGAAACAATGTATTTTATTCCTATTAATAAACGCTGAAAATTTTATCAAAACAGAAATACTGTTAACACTAATGATTCGTCGACCCTCCTATGTTTCACACACATTCAGCCAGCCGATTAGGCATAGTTGAAATGATTGAATCTATAGTAATCTGAGGTACACTATCCAACGCTCCTAAAATCCATTGTTGAAGGGCATGTACATTGTTTGTATGAGGCTGTAGATCATTTATTCTTCCTCCTACCTCATCCCATGAATGTTCGATTGGTGATAAGGCACAAACAAAGCAATGGACGGTATGATCTGAACCCAAAAGATCGAATTCTTCGATAATTCGATCGTAAGGACATTTGATGATCAGTTAATTCTCTCCATCTATCACCAATTTCCCTTATTGGTGAAAAACGATCCCGAAGAGCTGCAAGCCGAAGAGCACGATATTCATCATCAGTGGTGCGTCTAGGACATCCGGGGCGCAAACGTAGTCATTATTTTCTGATCATCTTAGCCAACATAAGGACATTGTTGCAATACGACTTCCCACGCTAGCGGCAATATCACGAATTGATAATCCGGCTTCCCGTAGACCGATTATTCTGCCACGTTCAAACTCGGTTAACTGATGGAAATTTGCACGATGTCGCACAGGAGGCATTATTTCAACTTTGATGTATTTACTTATTAAGATTACAAATATGCTTAACATTGACACTTAGTAACTAATGTCAAATGAAAAGAAAGAGTTTTTGTTTTATTGTCGATGATTACTTGATTAGTCTTTATTGTACCTTACTGAAATTATCATCGTTTCTCAGTAGGAATAAAATACACATTTTCTGAAAATTTCATTACAATACATCAGCGTTTATTGGGTGTTCATTTATTTATGGCAGCCAGTGTATATAGTTGCAGGATTTGTCCCAACCTTATGTTCTTCCAAAACGAATAAAGACGTGTCATATGTGGGCTTTTCAGTACGTAAGATGAATTACCATCACGCTGCAAGTATAAGCTATGCTCATAAAAAGGTATACTGTATGAGGTGAATGATTAAAGTGCATTAGTTCTTGGATGTAATTTGAAACCGAAAATTTCAGTTACATCACATAGGTGGATTGATACCGTACTTGTCTATAAAACAAAAAAACGTAAAAATAGTTTGATTTTGAAAAACGTATGTCAATATATTTACGACTTCTTGGTTCTTGGCTAAGATAGTAAATAAAAATCATTTTGGTTCCCTTATGTGTGGTACCACAAACTTTTAATTAAAAACCCTTGAAGAGCATTTAGAAAAATTGAAATGAGTTAACCTGGTCACTGTACGTTGTCATGGTAATGCTTGGTGCAACAATTGTGTTCATGACAATTCTAAGTGATCTAATTAACCCGGTTTATTTGTCGTAATGTCTTAAATCTCGCGATATACACAAATGAATAGGTTGAATTCATAATTTACATAAAAAATAGCTATCAGGTTTTATTTAAAATATTACAAAACAAGGAATAAGATTGTTCAAGGGTAAAGAGTTCTAATTCCATTAATATCATCTTGATGAAGCCGAGTCCAAACACTGTATGTTGGGTACATGACTGCACCGTAAATGTTTGAATGACCCAAGCCCAAAGAATGTCCCAATTCATGTAGAGCAACACTGAAGAAATCAATGTTACCGTTATGGCCACCCAAGTCCCATGATTCGTCGTTATCAAAATGAATGTCACCATTTTGTGGGAAAAAGGCATGAGCTAGAACGCCAGAAGGTCCATCAAAAGGATATCTGAAATACCTGAATGGTTAGTACATAATAACCAAGTACAACAAAACACGTACGGATCACCGTGACTCCCTGATCCAAAATAGGAGACAATATCAGCGGCATTTACGTCAGAAACTCTGGTAAATCGTAGATTCACTTGAGCTGCCCAAGTGTCTAAGGCTTTTTGCATGTTGGTTACAACTTGGTCGAATGTTAAGTCTGATGTAATTGCTCCAACACTAAAAAAGGTAGTTGTGAACCTAGAACAAGAGTTGTAGATTTGCCAGTACTTACTGGTAAGTAATATTTCTCTTATTCCAAGGTACTTGAGCATCAAATCGAGGTTGACCTCTGATAACATCTGGAACTCCGCAACGTGGTTTTTTGGTAAACTGCAATATAATTAAATAACTTGTTGATTTAATGTTACAGGATAATTACTTTCAGAGTAGCATCATCGATTATACCAGTTTCTGGAATGTGAGCAAGTTTTTGTAGCTTCTTAAGGGCATTAAATACAGTTCCACGATTATGAAGTTCAGATTCTCCCAAATAACCAAAACGGGTTAGATACTTCAGCTGAAATAACATTATTTAGTTTCATTCTTTATCGTATTTGTAACATAATTGTAAAGCAGGCTAGGTAAAGTACTTACAACATAGTTTTGATCTTCTAGGTTAACTGGAACACCAGCTGATCATAAAAAGAATAGAATATTACTAATAATAATTATTTCAAAACTTGATTTTAAAATATTACCCGCATATGCGACTCCCAGAAGTACAACGAAGGCTAGAAGTTTCATAGTAAACTAATGCGTACTAATCTATAGTTCGTTTGTAAGAAGTATTTATATACAAAAAGTTTGTTATCTATTTGCATCATAAACTATGGTATACCTAAAAATATTCAAGTGGATTTCTATCAGTATTGGTAATGTAATAGATTTTACACTTATGTATTAGATAAATATCGTTAGAGACAATGGCGCCTTATCATAACTTAATTATCAACCCTGGTCAATATGAGAATAACAAATTCGAGTCAGATAAATCTACACGCTTTTTAGCGCGGGCACACACACACGTTTAAGAACACACGCACGCACGCAGGCATTCACTCATGCACGCAGGCACACACGCACGCAAATAAGTACACACGAAAGCGCACACAAACACACGCATGCACACAAACATACACAAGCACACGCACTCACACTCACACAAACACCCACACGCGGATGTGGACGCACACGGACACACACACACACACACACACACTCATCTTAGGAACTTGAAAATAAACCTCCCGTATAACATATAGTCTTACAAATGCACCTTTTATCAAATGAGTGCATTCTTCAATCGTAACGTTGAAAGTTATACTCAAGGATAATAAAAGATCATGATGCTTTCTAAAAGAATATGGCTAGAAAGACTTGTGATTAAAGTTGTTATTGCGTTTATTTCCCGTCTGGCCTAGGAAAGAGTCATCACATTTCGTATCATTTAAAGTTTTAAACTCCCAATGTGTCCAAAAATCTAGTTTAATATAAAGTAATATGTGCTTGTGATTGGTTTTTAATTAAACAGATATATTTATTGTTATACGGTGTAAAAAGTATAAGGAAGAGATTTGAAAATTTTGTTCATAGAAAATTAGGATTATTTTGTATGGCACACTTGGGTATGTCGTAAAGAACAATCGCGCAAAACTAAGGGCGACACTTTACATATGAACAACCCAGACAACAGCGACTCTTTAAATCAAACAGTTCTTATTTACACTCAAACATTAATTAATAAACCGATTTCAATCATGCCAGGTAGTGTGAGATAGTTTTCTCAAACATCGACATACCGTAAATTAAACAAAAACAAAACAAGTACTAACGTTCCGAAGAGTTCACCTGTGATTGATAATGTGCTTCCTTCTAAACCATTTCTAAACCATCTGAATGATTCTTAGAATCATAATAAAATATTTATCTTTTTTGGGATTTTTTAATGGTGTACTTTAAATTATACAATCTAAACGTTTCGATAACACTTACAGTTATCTTCGTCAGTAGTAATGTTTGTTAAAAATTGTTAAAGATGTAGTGAACAATTTTGTCAAATTTGAAAATTTGTAAGTGTTATCGAAACGTTTAGATTGTATAATTTAAAGTACACCATTAAAAAATCCCAAAAAAGAGTATTTTATTTCAAATTTGACAAAATTGTTTACTACATCTTTAACAATTTTTAACAAACATTACTACTGACCAAGATAACTGTAAGTGTTATCGAAACGTTTAGATTGTATAATTTAAAGTACACCATTAAAAAATCCCAAAAAAGATAAGTATTTTATTTCAAATTTGACAAAATTGTTTACTACATCTTTAACAATTTTTAACAAACATTACTACTGACCAAGATAACTGTAAGTGTTATCGAAACGTTTAGATTGTATAATTTAAAGTACACCATTAAAAAATCCCAAAAAAGATAAGTATTTTATTATGAGTGTTAATGGTGAAAGTTTACATTTTCATGTTCTTAGAATCAGTTTGGGATCACTGTCATATATGACAATCTTAGGTGCATCTAAACCGAAAACAAAATCTATTATCCTAAAAATTTGATGATGGGGTTGGTAGTCTCATAGCACAAAAGTTTAACTAAACAGCATTTACTATACCAATCGTTGAAATGGGAAGGTCCTGGCAATCCCATTCATATTAACTGAAAATAAAATGTATCATTCTATATTAGCGTATCAAACTTGTTCTATCTTTGTTTTAGAGAAAAATTAAGCTGAGGAAGTACAACTACCTAGCTAATCGACCACTTCCATCACGAACTTTACAAACGCACCGCCATGAGTAATAGTAATGTAAAGTGTGTCCTCATCTTATCCACGATAATGATCAATTTTAAATATAACTAAGCAATTCTGGTTCCGTAGCAGAATATTTTCATTAGAAGTTAAAATTCGTTGGTACATGTAGATACCTAAAGTTCTTGAAATGACACTGCGACTAACCAAACAACGCTAGCGTCTGTATAAATGGAAAATCTAGAGTTAAAACGAACAAAATAAGAACTAGAGCTGAGGCGACGCGCACTTTAATTATTTGATTAGCCTTTTGGTTTGTGCAGTCTACTCATTATTTCGTTTATGCCTAAGTAAAGGAATTATAGCTGCTGATAAATCGTCTCTAACAACTAACCAATACTACTACTCATTTATTACAGGTGTATCAGCAATAGAAACAGCAACAAATAAAGAAACCTTATTTAGAACAATGTGTAAACAGTTACAGTCAACTACAAGTCTATGAATTTCTAGAAGACCCACAACATTGATATTTTTCTAATAGTGAGTTGAGCCTTTTTAATCCAAAAGGCCAAAGTATAGAGTGCAATATCTTCTGAAAAAGTTTGAAAAGCAATGATGACACCGTCATCAACAATTGAAGAATCTAATACTCTTTCCATTCCGAGCCTACATCTTCTGATACATATTTGATAGAACAAGCGCACAGAATGCCGCATGTAGAATTAAAGTTCCTCAAACGGAATTTACCAAAAACTTTACTGTTGAATACATTGGAGTCGCCCTAGTCCAAAAATTTTCCCTCCTTAAACAAGAAAACGGACGTAAATGATTAAGTAACTAAAGAATTAAGTATGAGAACACTTCTATAGGCTTTCCAAATTTAAATTTTATTAAATACGTAAGTAAAAAGTTTACCTCGAGTAGGATTTAACCTACGACCTGTACTTTACTGAGTACCGCGCTAACCAATTAATAATAATCTTTAATTACATATTTACCTTTGAACTTATTCGTTCGTAACAAAAACTTATAATAATTTAATTTATAACACATCTGAAATTGAATTGTGGGCGTCATCGAAGTTTATACCGAAATCCTGTACTAACCAAAAGGTTTGCCACCTGAGCATACACGCTCTTGTCAAAGAGTACCTACCTAGTTAGGGTTAGGTAACATAAAAGAGGTTTATTTGTACTTATTCATGCGTGAATCACCTATAAGTAAACTATTGTTTTCGTAAAAAATTGATGTCGAACTTTCAAGGCATTTGCACGTTTCCAGAGTATCCAAAACGCGAGGGAGTGCGCGTGCGTGTTCGTGTCGTGCATGTTGCCACGATTACTAATTAAACCCGTATCCCACTTATATGTTTTCAGCATTTTGAAGACCACCTCGACCACTTAGTTTCAGTATGTATGTGTATATGTGTGTGTGTGTGCGTGTGTGTGTGTGTGTGTGTGTGTGTGTGTGTGTGTGTGTGTGTGTGTGGTGTGTGTGTGTGTGTGTGTGTGTGTGTGTGTGTGTGTGTTGTGTGTGTGTGTGTGCGTGCGTGCGTGCGTGCGTGCGTGCGTGCGTGCGTGTGTGTGTATTTCTGTAATTCCCAAATTTTCGTTAATTGATTAATGAATGCTAAGTTTTCTATGATTATTACTGAATTTGCATTCTTTGTTATAGAGATTTTAAATTCTACTGAACGTTGAGAATATGTAAATTAATAAAATCTAAAAAAATAGGAAAATGTATCAAGCATTCGATCAAAACACCTTATCTAATTATTTATATTACACTTTCATTAAAAGTTTTGTCATAAATGGTTAATGATGTCTTCAAGTAGTTACTATCGCTATATATATTATACACAATAGTGCTACTCATAAGTAATCTATAATCAATAAAATGTTGTTTTTGTCTACTTCAGATATTTACGGCGAACAATATGTGATTATTTAAAAATCACAAAAAACAGGAAATATATAACCGTGTGCAAAATCATTGTAAAGGCTTACACTTGAAGCCTTTAAAGATTAGATAAGTAATTTTTTGTATTATATTTAACTTCAATAAGTTTATGTTAGTGTTGTTTCCATAATCTGTAATATTAATATACTAATATTAAATTAAGAATTAAAAAATATGTAAGAGGTAAATACATATGCAGTGATCTTTATCCGATAAGTGTATTTCTTAGAACAAAATATTTTTGGCACGGAACCCAGTCGAGAACCAAGAGAATCAAAAAATCACGATGAGAGCATGCTCGAGCGAAATTTTAAATCCCCCTTGGTTAGAGAGTGAATAGCTCAAACTCAAAACCAAGATTCCTGATTTCATTAAGTGAACCGGTAGCAGACATCCATTTTAGACGTTATGTATTAATGGTCTTAATTGGAATGACAAATGTCAAGATTGAACGGTATTTGGCAATTAAACATCCTATGTGGAACAACATACTACCTTCTGACATACAATGCGGAAATATAAAATGTTTTAAGGATAATTATGCATACCCCTTTTTACCTGCCAACCTAAATATACACATGTAGGTTATGCGGTCGAATTTTTTTTTCACTACCGCTAAATCCAGTTATTATGTTAGTATCCACAATAGTTCCAGAACGAAAACACCTACGTACTTAAAATTTTGTATTTCAGATTTTTTCATTCCTCCTGGAGCTCATTGAATTTTTTGGAAATATGCAATGCGTTGAGGGGGGGGGGGTTATTAAGAGCTGCTTTGGCTTTTATAAGATATTTCTAAAACAGCTGCATATTTCAAAGATACGAAAATACTAATGTATAAACTATATTACGTTCAATGCAATTTTTTGATACGACGCATAATTTAGCGGCAAAAGAATTCCTAAGGTAGAATTTATGTGTTAGGTAACATTTTTTCATTATTTGAATAACGAATAATTTTTTAAGCAAAAGTGTAGACGTATTTTTTAAAGAAAATTTAATTTTAGATGAATTTTGCTTTGTAAAGTTTTTTAATGTAAAGCGTAATAAATGTAAAAATTAGGCAAATAAGAATGAAAATGCTGAAGCTGTATTATCCATATTTTTATGGAAGAGAGCAGCTTTGGAATTTTTTTTACGTTAACATGTTTTATGTATACTATTCCCTGTCTGACATGAAGTTTTAAACAT
>JARFJB010001946.1:1152500-1157500 GCA_036346205.1 Vesta saturnalis
ACACGACACAAGACACACAGACACAGACACACAACACACACACACAGACACACAGACACACAGACACAACACACACAACACACACAACACACACACAACACACACACACACACACACACAGACACAGAAACACAGACACACAGACACACAGACACACAGACACAAGACACACAGACACAGACACACAGACACGCAGACACAAGACACAAACACAGCACACAGACACACAGACACAGCACACAGACACACAGACACAGACACAGACACACAGACACACACACATAAACACACAGACACACAGCACACAACACACACAACACACAGCACACAGACACAAACACAAAACAAAACACACAGACACAACACAAACACACAGACACAGACACTCAGACACAACACACAGACACACAGACACACAACACACAGACACAGTCACACAGACACAGATACACAGCACACAGACACACAGACACACAGACAGACACAACACTCAAACACGACACACAGACACACAGAACACAGAAACACACAGACACACAGACACACAGACACAGACACAGACACACCGACACACAGGCACACAGACACACACACACAGACACACAGACACACAGACACACAAACACAGAACACAGACACACAGACACAAAGACAGACACACAGACACACGACACACAGACACACAGACAACAAACAAAGCACAGACACACAGCACACAGCAACAGCACACGACACACAGACACACGACACACAACACACGACACACAGACACACAGACACAGACACAGACACACAGACACACAGACACAGAACACAGACACACAGACACACAGACACACAGACACACAGACACACAGACACACACAGGCACACAGACACACAGAACACAGACACACAGACACACAGACACAGACACACAGACACAAGACACAAACACAGACACAGAGACACAGACACAGACACACAGACACACAGACACAGACACAACACACAGACACAAACAGACACAAACACAGACACACAGACACAGACACAGACACAACACAACACAACACAACACACACAACAACACAACACAGACAGACACGACACAAACACAGACACAGACACAGACAACAAGACACAGACACAGACACAGACACAAGACACAGAACACAGCCACAGACACAACACACACAACACACACACACACACACACACACAGCACAAGACACAGAACAGACACAGACAAAACACAGACAGCAAGCACAACACAGCACAGACAGCACACACACAGACACACGCACACGACACACAGCACAGACACAAGACACACACACACACATACACACACACACACACACGCACACGGACACACGGACACACGACACGGACACAGACACACGCACAACACAGCACACACAGACACACAGACACACGACACACAGACACACAGCACACAGACACACACGACACACGACACACGACACAGACACACAGACACACAGACACACGAACACACACAGACACACAGCACAGACACACAGACACACAGACACACACAACACACACACACACACACACACACACACACACACACACAGAACACACAGACACACAGACACACAGACACACAGACACACAGACACAGACACACAGACACCAGACACACAGACACACAATACACAGACACACAGACACACAGACACACAGACACACAGACACACGACACACAGAGACACAGAACAGACACAGACAACACAAGACACATAAACACACAGACACACAGCACACAACGACACACAGACACACAGTCACACAGACACACAGACACACAGACACAACACACAGACACACAGACACACAAACACACAGACACACAGACACTCAGACACACAAACACACAGACACACAGACACACAAACACACAGACACAGTCACACAGACACACAGATACACAGGCACACAGACACACAGACACACAGACACAGACACACAGACACTCAAACACACAGACACACAGACACACAGAAACACAGACACACAGACACACAGACACACAGACACACAGACACACAGAAACACAGACACAGGCACACAGGCACAGCACACACAGACACACAGACACACAGACACACACACAGACACACAGAACACAGACACACGACACAAAGACACAGACACACAGACACACTGACACACAGACACACAGACAACAGACACACACACACACACACACACACACACACAAACAGACACACAGACACAGACACAGACACAACACACAGACACACAGACACACAGACACACAGACACACAGACACACAGACACACAGAGACGAGCACACAGACACAGAACACAGACACACAACACACAGACACACAGACACAGACACACAGAACACCAGCACACAGACACACAGACACACAGACACACAGACCACAGACACACAGACACACAGACACACACACACACACACACACACACACACACACACACAGCACACAGACACACAGACACAGACACACAGACAACACAGACACACAGACACACAGAGACACAGACACACAGACACCAGACACAAGACACACAGACACCCACAGACACACGCACACAGACACACAGACACACAGACACACAAACACACAGACACACAGACACACAGACACAGCAAAAGACACAGACACACAGACACACAGACACACAAGACACACAGACACACAGACACACAGCACACAGACACACAGACACACAGACACACAGACACAAGACACACAGACACAACACACACGACACACAGACACACAGACACACAGACACACACAGGCACACAGACACACAGACACACACAGACACACAGACACACAGACACACAGACACACGACACAGACGACACACGGACACAGACACACGACACAGACACACAGACACACAGACACACAGACACACAGACACACAGACACAGACACACAGACACACAGACACACAGACACACAGACACACAGACACACAGACACACAGACACACACACACACACACACACACACACACACACACAGACACACAGATACACAGACACACAGACACACAGACACATAGACACAGACACACAGACACACAGAGACACAGACACACAGACACTCAGACACAAAGACACACAGACCACAGACACAGACACACAGGCACACAGACACACAGACACACAGACACACAGACACACAGGCACAGACACACAGACACACAGACACAGACAAAATGACACACAGACACACAGACACAGAGAAACACAGACACACAGACACAAAGACACACAGACACACAGACACACAGACACACCGACATACAGACACACAGACACAGACACACAGACACACAGACACACAGACACACACGACACACGCACACGCAACACACACGACACACACACACACACACACAGCACACGCAGACACACAGACACACAGCACACGACACACAACACACACACACACACACACAACACACAACACACGACACACGGACACACAGACACACGGACACACAGCACACAGACACACAGCACAGACAGAGACACACAGACACACAGACACACAGACACACAGACACACAGACACACAGACACACAGACACACAGATACACAGACACACAGACACACATACACACAGACACAACACACACACAACACACACACACACACACACACACACACACACGACACACAGACACACAGACACACAGACACACAGACACACAGACACACAGACACACAGACACACAGACACACAGACACACATACACAAAGACACACAGACACACACAGACACAGACACACAGACACACAGACACACAGACACGCAGACACACAGACACACAGACACAGACACACAGACACACAGACACACAGACACACAGACACACAGACACAGACACACAGACACACAGACACACAGACACACAGACACATACCAGACACACAGACACACAGACACACAGACACACAGACACACAGACAACAGACACGACACACAGACACACAGACACACAGACACACAGACACACAGAAACACAAACACACACACACACACACAGACTCACAGACACACAGACACACAGGCACACAGACACACAGACACACAGACACACAGACACATAGACACACAGACACACGACACACAGGGCACACAGACACACAGACACACAGACACACAGACACACAGACACACAGACACACAGACACACAGACACACAGACACACAGACACACTGACACACAGACACACAGACACACAGACAATCAGACACACAAACACACAGACACACAGACACACAGACACACAAGCACACAGTCAAACAGACACACGACACACAGACACACAGATACACAGACACACAGACACACAGACACAGACTCACAGACACACAGACACACAGACAGGCAGACACACAGACACACAGACACACAGACACACAGACACACAGACACACAGACACACATAACACAGACACACAGACACACAGACACACAGACACACAGACACACAGACACACAGACACACAGACACACACAGAAACACACAGACACAAGACACAGACAAACACAAACGCACAGAACGCACAAACCACAGACACACAGACACAGACACAGACACACAGACACACAGACACAGACACAGACACAGACACAGACACACAGACACAGCACAGACACAGACACAGACACACAGACACAGACACAGCACACAGACACAGACACACAGACACAGACACAGACACACAGACACAGACACAGACACAGACACAGACACAGACACACACACACACACACACACACACACAGACACAGACACAGACACAGACACACAGACACAGACACAGACACAGCAGACAGGCACAGGCACAGCACAGCACACAGCACACGCACACACACACACGCACACGCACACACACACACGCACACGACACACGACACACACACACACACACACACACACACACACACACAGACACACGGACACACAGA